>QRFJ01005086.1:0-112381 GCA_006176705.1 Cocos nucifera | reverse complement strand
CAAGGGTGGCGTGAGCCCAAGTAGGAGGCGCCTAGGAGTCCTTGTTGGACAAGGACTCCACCTCCCTTTAGGATTCCAATCAGAGTTCTACTAAGAATCCAGTTTGACTGGTCTTAGGCGCCCTCTAAGGAGGAATCCAGGGGTCTCTTTTTCAACCAATCAGATTTAGATCTGATTTCACAAAGGGTTGTGATTGGTTGAGAGGAAGAGGAGTTGGATCACAAGAGGTCTATAAATAAGACCCTGCGCCCAACCCTAATCCTAAGTGAATTCAATAGAGATTTCCCACGTCCAAGGCTGCCTCTCCCCTCCTTCTCCATGCCATACTCTCTTCTCCCCTTGCTCTCCACGTCCAAAAGTGTTTTGGACTTAGTTTGGTGCGATTCAGATCAAGGAAAGGCGATCAAAAGCAAGAAGGCTGCGCTGCTGCAAAAGGACGACTGCAGATCTTCAAAAGAGTTTTGAAGATCCTCCAGATCAGATCCAGATCTGATTTTTGGAGGTGTGATAGAGAAGAAGAGGTTCTCCAGATCCAACCCAAGTGGATACCGGTAGAGGCCAGGCGCTTGCGTGGCTAAGATCCAGAACCTTCCGCTGCAATCAGGATCATCTACAGGGTAATAGGATTACCCAAATCAGGTAAATTAAATTTGATTTAATTTATCTTATTTTATTTTATTTATTAAAATAATAAGAATCAGATCTAAAACATATCAAGATCTGATTAAAGTCAAGAGAAAATTTTTGAAATATATCTCTTGATCTAATCAGATCTGGACGAACCTGGACCGGGAAATCAGGATTTCCCTTCAACTGGTATCAGAGCCATGGTTCTAAAATTGTTTAGATCTGATTTTAATTTTATTTTAATTAAAAATAATGTGATTTCAGATGTCACATGAGATGTGATCAGATCTGAAATCAGAAAAATTAAAATTAAATGATTTGGATCTAAGAACATGAAGATATGCATGACTAGTTCTAGAATAGAATAGTTCTATAGAATAGTTTTGCATGTCTTTGATTTAATATGATTAAATCATATTTTAGATCTTCTTATTTACTATTTTCTGATATTATAAGTGTTATAATAACATCTGATAAACAGCAAATAAAAATTATTTAATTTTAAATATCATATGAGATATGATAGATGCATGACTAGACTAGTTGTAGAATAGTTCTACATAATTGTCTAGATTAGAATTTATTTTGATTAGATCAATTTAAATCTAATTTTTTAGATTATTATGTGATAATTTAGATCTGAAAACATGCATGAATTTGATACATGAGATGTATGCAAAATATGCCTTGATTAGATCTAAATTTGTATATGAGATATATGATATAGATCTATAACTGTTTTGTAGATTTACATGTTCCTGATTAAGGCGTTCCTCTTGGCCGTCCGGTCATAAGAACGAAGAAGGGTTTAAAGGCCCTCTCTTCCCATTCGATGGGGTGTTCTTATGACGTGTAGGGGTGCTGCGTGTTCGTCCTTAATCAGAAACCCAAAACTTACTTTCTGCAAAACCCTAGATCCTGAAACCCTAGGATTTATTGTGCATATTTTGTTTATGAACCCAACTTAATTAAGAATTAAGTTTATGGAATATTAATTAGGTCTAAAATTGAGAATTTCAGATCTAAGACATATTCATAATACTGGGTTCGGGCTTGGGTAGCTCAATTAGGTCTAAGCGGTTGATCAAACCGAATCAAGAGTTGGTTAGATGGGATCAACAATGCTTAAATTGACCAGCCTAATAGGATTAAGTCTGGGTCAAGATCGAGTCACGATCAAGCAAGACCTAATTAGGCTCAGAGGTTAGAGTCTGGATTGTAGGCTAACCCAATTGGTTCTGACTCAACAATTTGGTGTCTAAGGTAAGTTTGGCACAGACGACCGACTGGTTTTTAATTGGAAGCTACTCGACCTGAATGCGTTCTTGTGCGAGTTAACGGCATATTCCTTCCACCGGTCTCACTTACCTGGCCATATCTGTTGACACAGTTCTGATCTGAGGTGGTCAATAATCCGAGCTAACCCATGCCACTAGGTTAGTCATAATTGTTATGACTAAGCCAAGTCTAGTTTAATGAGACCTGAATCAATTCTCCCTAAGAAAAGATTAAGTCCGAGGTCTTCCACCATTGTAGACGTGCGGGCCCTTCCCGGGGTTGATTGTTCTCGGCTGGATACAGTGGCTCAGTTGCACCGGGAAGACGCAACCATGTCTATTAGGCATTGGATGCTATGGGCTGGAGGATGAGTTGGGCTCAATATTCCGGATACGGTGAGAGACCCAATTAGGAACCCAGTCTATGCAAATGGTGGGTCTGACTTAACTAAGGAGTGGATCAATATTCCGGATACGGTGAGATTCATGAATTAGAGACCAAGTTTGGGTGCACCATGATTAGAGAATCATTGAACAAGAGTTGTTCACTCATTGGCTAACCCATCACCAATAACTGTTAGGTGAGGTGATGAGTCAGTTGGTGAGACCGCACCACCCACTAGAAATCATCAATCGCGGAGATTTTCGCATCTCTACAGAGGGAGTGTAGGGATCCGAGAAAATAGTGGGAGCTAATTTGTTTAAAAATAAAATCCCTAAACAAATTGGTCAAGTCAAAATTACAGTATCTAACTAGAATCTTTGACTCTCTACAGGAAAATGTCTGCGTCCAACCCACTGGCACGTATCCTAGACACACATAGACTGACTGGACCCAATTATAAAGATTGGCTCAGGAACTACAAAATTGTTTTGGGTTCAGAGAAGTTAACACATGTTTTGGACCAGGACCCTCCCACCTTACCAGCTCGTCCATCCACTGAACAGAGAGCGTCTCTGGAAAAATGGATTGACGAAGACAATAAGGCCAGATACTACATGTTGGGCTCGATGTCTGATGAGCTCCAGCGCCAACATGAAGATATCGGGACTGCTCGCCAAATGTTGGCTCACCTGCAGGAGATGTTTGGTGAACAGAGTCGCGCAGCCAAATATCAAGTCACGAAATGACTTTTTAAGGCTAAGATGCGTGATGGGCAGTCAGTCCAAGATCACTGTCTGACAATGATCAAGGACATGGAAGAGCTTGAGAAGCTCGGTGTGAAGTTGGACTTGGACTTGCAGAACGATATTATTCTGCAATCCTTGACTGATGCATATGGGCAATTCATCATGAATTACCACATGCATAAACTTCAAAATTCCTTGGCCGAGTTGATGAATATGCTGGTTACCGCTGAGCTTTCTATGAAAGGTTCTAAAGGCTCAGTTCTTGCTATGGAACGGACTTCTTCCAAAAGAAAGTCTTATGGAAAGAAAAAGAAGTCTGTGAAAAAGCAAAAGGTAGAAGGATCAAAGAAGAAGAAGGCAGAACCGAAGAAGAAGGTCGATGGCAAAGGAAAGTGTTTCCATTGCAACAGCGACGGCCATTGGAAGCGGAACTGCCCTACTTACCTGGCCACCCTGAAGAACAAGAAGGAAGGTCCTTCTGGAGGTATGCTCGTTATTGAGTCTAACCTTACGGTTTCTTCTGCATCCAGTTGGGTGCTTGACTCTGGTTCTAGTGCTCATCTGTGCACTTCTATGCAGGGTCTTGAGGATAGCAGGAGGCTGAGGGATGGAGACATGATCCTACGCATCGGTAATGGAGCAAGAGTTGCTGCAGTAGCCGTGGGAACATACCCTCTGCGATTACCATCTGGTTTAGACTTAGTTTTAAAAGACTGTTATTATGTGCCTGCAGCTAGCAGGAATTTGATTTCTGTTTCATGCTTAGCACAAGAAGGTTATGTGATCACCTTCTTTAAGGACCATTGTAACATTCTTTATGAAAGAAATAAAATTGCAAATGGTTTCCTTGTTAATGGTCTTTATCAGTTGCATATTGATGTACCTATTTTAACTATCGAGCAAAACGTGAATGCCAAACGACCTAGGGATAGTCCAAACGACAGATATCTATGGCACCTGAGATTAGGTCATATAGCAGAAGATAGGATTAACAAATTGGAGAAAAATGGGCTATTGAGTCCATTGACTTTTGAGTCATATCCAACTTGTGAATCTTGTCTTCAAGGCAAAATGACTAAACTCCCTTTTGTTGGACATGGGGAGAGGGCCACAGATCTCCTTGCCCTAGTACATACTGATGTGTGCGGCCCATTTCGATGTGCCGGCTAGAGGCAATTTTGTCTACTTCATTACCTTTACCGATGATCTGTCTAGGTATGGGTATGTGTATCTTATGAGACACAAGTCTGAAGCCTTTTGAAAAGTTCAAAGAATTCAGACATGAAGTAGAAAAACAAACTGGAAAACCCATTAAGGTTCTTCGATCAGATCGAGGAGGTGAATACCTTAGCCGGGAATTCCTAGACTATCTTAAGGAAAATGGCATAGTCTCTCAATGGACTCCACCAGGAACACCTCAACTCAACGGGGTTTCAGAATGGAGAAATCGGACTCTATTGGATATGGTTCGATCCATGATGAGCTTCACAGACCTCCCTGATTTTCTTTGGGGACATTCATTATTAACTTCAATCTATTTACTGAATAGGGTTCCCTCTAAAACCGTTCCTACCACACCGTATGAGATATGGCACGGTAAGAAACCAAGTCTGAGTCATCTCAGAATTTGGGGTTGTCCGGCTCATGTCAAAAGACAACAAGCGGACAAGTTAGAGTTTAGGTCCTTTAGAGCTCGATTCATAGGATATCCTAAAGAGTCATTAGGATACTATTTCTACATTCCAGAAGACCACAATGTGATTGTGAGTCGACATGCCATATTTCTTGAAAAATAGTTTATTCAAGATAGTGGCATTGGAAAGCAGATTAAGCTTGATGAGAAAGTCTCACAAGCAGAACGAGCTAAGGACCAAGTGGAACCAAATCAGGTTGAGCCAATAAGAACACTACCTCCTCCACCTCGTAGATCGGAAAGAGTTTCCGTCCCCCTGAAAGATACTTAGGTATTATTTCAGAGGATGTAGAGGAAATGTTCCTCATAGGTAATGGTGCTCATGGTGATGATCCCAAAACCTACAACGAGGCGATATCAGATATCGACTCCGAGAAATGGCTTGAGGCAATGAAGTCAGAAGATTCGACTCGATGCACTCAAACCAAGTCTGGACCTTGGTAGATCCACCAGAAGGTATAGTACCTATTGGGTGTAAATGGATCTTCAAGAGAAAGATTGGTGCAGATGGGAATGTGGAGACATTCAAGGCTAGACTGGTGGCAAAAGGTTATAGTCAACGCGAAGGCATTGACTATCAGGATACCTTTTCCCCAGTAGCTATGCTAAAATCCATCCGCACATTGCTTGCTGTTGCAGCCTATTTCGATTATGAAATATGGCAAATGGACGTGAAAACGGCATTCCTAAATGGATATCTTGAGGAAGATATCTATATGGAACAGCCGCTAGGTTTCACATCCAGTGATACTGATCACAAGGTTTGCAAGCTGCAAAGGTCCATATATGGACTTAAGCAAGCATCTCGGAGCTGGAACACTCGTTTCAATGATGTGATCAAAAAGTTTGGTTTCATCAAAAATGAAGAGGAACCATGTGTTTTCAAAAGGGTCAGTGGGAGCGCTGTTGTCTTCCTCGTATTGTACGTGGATGACATCCTCCTTATTGGGAATGATATTCCCATGTTGACATCAGTCAAGATGTGGTTGTCCAAGGAATTCTCCATGAAAGACCTAGGTGAAGCATCCTTTATTCTAGGAATTAAGGTCTATAGGGATAGACCGAATAGGATGCTAGGACTTTCACAGAAGATGTACATAGAGGAAGTACTAAAGAGGTTTAGTATGGAAAACTCTAAGAGGGGATTAATACCCTTCAGACATGGTATTCATCTTTCCAAGAAGATGTGCCCCAGCACACCTGAGGAAATAGAACGCATGAGCAAGATCCCTTATGCTTCTGCAATAGGGAGCCTCATGTATGCCATGCTATGTACACGACCTGATATAGCCCATGCTGTGAGTGTCACAAGCAGATATCAGTCAAATCCAGGTGAAGAACACTGGACTTCTGTGAAATGTATCCTTAAGTACTTGAGAAGAACTAAGGATATGATGTTGGTCTTTGGTAATGGAGAACTCCAAGTTCAGGGATACACAGACTCGGACTTCATGTCCGATATAGATGATCGAAAGTCGACATCTGGAAGTCTGTTTGTGTGCAATGGTGGAGCTGTCAGCTGGAAGAGTTCCAAGCAAACTGTGATAGCAGATTCCACCATGGAAGCAGAATATATAGCTGCATCAGAGGCTGCAAAGGAAGCATTCTGGTACAAGAAGTTTGCTGCAGAAATTGGAGTAATGCCATCAGATGCCATTCCTCTTTACTGCGACAACAATGGCGCCATAGCCCTTGCTAAGGAGCCGAGGTCTCACCAGAAGTCCAAGCACATTGAGCGGCGATATCATCTCATCCGCGATTACCTTGAGAAAGGTTACGTTGAGGTCAAGAGAGTCAACTCCGCAGATAATGTGGCAGACCCACTTACAAAGCCGTTGGGCCAGCAGAAGATCGAAGCCCACCTTGAGAAGATGGGACTTAGACTTGTAGCCAATTGGCTTTAGGACAAGTGGGAGATTGTTAGATATATGTGCCCTAGAAGCCAGAATTGGCTGACACTTGTAATACACTTCTAGGGGCAAAATTATAATTTTGACTATAATTAATAAAATGGGTTATTTTCTATCACATATGTGTATTTAGTGTCTGTGATACATCCTTTGAGTTAATGGTAATGATAATTCATATTTTCAAGAGTTGAAAATTTAAGACATGAATAATCATTATTAACTCATAAACAGCTCCCGACCATAGGATCATCACGAGGATGGTGATTGATCCGGAAGGTTGGTGTACGATCGCTTCTCTTTAGTAGATGAGTCTTGAGTCTACGGTGTGGAGACACCGGAGCGAGAGTACAGGTACTCGTTAGAGAACGAGGGCACTGAGCGTGACCACCTCGAGTAGTCATTAGGGAGTCTACCTTCTCGTCAATGACTGACTCGATGCTGCAGTAGTGTGTCTGGTTCTTTGACCTGAGATGCATCGGCAGTTCACCTTGAGGGTGTTATAGTTTGACTACACCATTACTCGGTCTCCTAGCCATATGGAACCCTGAGGTGTATGTTGGCTATAGCATGTTCATTGTAGGAACTGGATTGCATCAAGATGGGATCTATCTACCTCGGTGGTAGAGGAGCAGCCCTATGATGATCATGAGAATCAAGTCCAGAAAAGCCCATGGCCATGGTAGAGTGAAATAATAGAAAGAGTTTCTATTTAGATTTTCACATTGGACTCGAATCGAATGATTACATCATATGACAGAGACTAGGGTTTGACGAGTTCACCTTAACCCTAATCTGATCGGGGCTCAAGATAGAAGAACTTAATCACACAGGTAGCTGCACCAAGAGGTTCGCATTCAGCTCTGATGGGTTGCCACCATATACTGCTAGGTGTCACTGGTGGATTTTGGGAGCAATTAGAATGATTTAGATGATCGATCATTCTAGCTGTTCGAATCAGAAGAGTTCTGATCCATCGAAAGGAGTTTCGATGATGTCTATGATAGAGATCATGACATATCCCATTACCATACAGAACTGAACCTAACTGGGTCACACAAACAAGGGTTTGAATCTGGTGATCATCAATTGAACTGATCTAGTTCAATTGATCTGAATGAGATTCAATTAGGTTCAAGGAAATCGTGCTAGCACTCGATTGAACCTAACGTTCTTCTTTTACTATCATAAATAAGTTGTCCTGACTGAGCCAAAGGAGTTTGTGCTCAATCAGAGGCCTTCATATGGTCTGACTGGAGGTTGTCCAAGTCAGAATAGGTTGTCTTATTTGTAAGACATTACCTGCCATTTTTGGTCACCTGCCATTTCTTGTTCTTTGACTTTGGTCAAAAGTCTACCTTTGACTGGTCAAACGTTGACCATTGACCCTTTGACTTTTGACCACATGTCATGCACCTATTGGAGAGCTGGTGGGGGCCTTGTCCCCCTGCCAGAACCTGGCAAGGAGAAGGGCGCACGCCAAGGGTGGCGTGAGCCCAAGTAGGAGGCGCCTAGGAGTCCTTGTTGGACAAGGACTCCACCTCCCTTTTAGGATTCCAATCAGAGTTCTACTAAGAATCCAGTTTGACTGGTCTTAGGCGCCCTCTAAGGAGGAATCCAGGGGTCTCTTTTTCAACCAATCAGATTTAGATCTGATTTCACAAAGGGTTGTGATTGGTTGAGAGGAAGAGGAGTTGGATCACAAGAGGTCTATAAATAAGACCCTGCGCCCAACCCTAATCCTAAGTGAATTCAATAGAGATTTCCCACGCCCCAAGGCTGCCTCTCCCCTCCTTCTCCATGCCATACTCTCTTCTCCCCTTGCTCTCCACGTCCAAAAGTGTTTTGGACTTAGTTTGGTGCGATTCAGATCAAGGAAAGGCGATCAAAAGCAAGAAGGCTGCGCTGCTGCAAAAGGACGACTGCAGATCTTCAAAAGAGTTTTGAAGATCCTCCAGATCAGATCCAGATCTGATTTTTGGAGGTGTGATAGAGAAGAAGAGGATCTCCAGATCCAACCCGAGTGGATACCGGTAGAGGCCAGGCGCTTGCGTGGCTAAGATCCAGAACCTTCCGCTGCAATCAGGATCATCTACAGGGTAATAGGATTACCCAAATCAGGTAAATTAAATTTGATTTAATTTATCTTCTTTTATTTTATTTATTAAAATAATAAGAATCAGATCTGAAACATATCAAGATCTGATTAAGGATCAAGAGAAAATTTTTGAAATATATCTCTTGATCTAATCAGATCTGGACGAACCTGGACCGGGAAATCAGGATTTCCCTTCACATGACATATCCCATTACCATACAGAACTGAACCTAACTGGGTCACACAAACAAGGGTTTGAATCTGGTGATCATCAATTGAACTGATCTAGTTCAATTGATCTGAATGAGATTCAATTAGGTTCAAGAAAATCGTGCTAGCACTCGATTGAACCTAACGTTCTTCTTTTGCTATCATAAATAAGTTGTCCTGACTGAGCCAAAGGAGTTTGTGCTCAATCAGAGGTCTTCATATGGTCTGACTGGAGGTTGTCCAAGTCAGAATAGGTTGTCTTATTTGTAAGACATTACCTGCCATTTTTGGTCACCTGCCATTTCTTGTTCTTTGACTTTGGTCAAAAGTCTACCTTTGACTGGTCAAACGTTGACCATTCACCCTTTGACTTTTGACCACATGTCATGCACCTATTGGAGAGCTGGTGGGGGCCTGTCCCCCTGCCAGAACCTGGCAAGGAGAAGGGCGCACGCCAAGGGTGGCGTGAGCCCAAGTAGGAGGCGCCTAGGAGTCCTTGTTGGACAAGGACTCCACCTCCCTTTTGGATTCCAATCAGAGTTCTACTAAGAATCCAGTTTGACTGGTCTTAGGCGCCCTCTAAGGAGGAATCCAGGGGTCTCTATTCCAACCAATCAGATTTAGATCTGATTTCACAAAGGGTTGTGATTGGTTGAGAGGAAGAGGAGTTGGATCACAAGAGGTCTATAAATAAGACCCTGCGCCCAACCCTAATCCTAAGTGAATTCAATGAGATTTCCCATGCCCCAAGGCTGCCTCTCCCCTCCTTCTCCACGCCATAGTCTCTTCTCCCCTTGCTCTCCACGTCCAAAAGTGTTTTGGATTTAGTTTGGTGCGATTCAGATCAAGGAAAGGCGATCAAAAGCAAGAAGGCTGCGCTGCTGCAAAAGGACGACTGCAGATCTTCAAAAGAGTTTTGAAGATCCTCCAGATCAGATTCAGATCTGATTTTTGGAGGTGTGATAGAGAAGAAGAGGATCTCCAGATCCAACCCGAGTGGATACCGGTAGAGGCCAGGCGCTTGCGTGGCTAAGATCCAGAACCTTCCGCTGCAATCAGGATCATCTACAGGGTAATAGGATTACCCAAATCAGATAAATTAAATTTGATTTAATTTATCTTGTTTTATTTTATTTTTAAAATAATAAGAATCAAATCTGAAATATATCAAGATCTGATTAAGGTCAAGAGAAAATTTTTGAAATATATCTCTTGATCTAATCAGATCTGGACGAACCTGGATCGGGAAATCAGGATTTCCCTTCATGCCGCCCAGGAAGGGATCAACTAGGCGATCTATAGCTTCGACAGCCAAATCTTGCTCAGATTTATCTGCTCCAACTTCATCTCCGACACCCCAAGCTCCTTCACCAACAGTAGTGGTGGATGTGGAGTAGTTCAACCCACTGATCCAATAGGTCAAAGGCATCATAGAAGCAGTACAGCCCATGCAGCAGCACCTGACATCAGTCCGACTGGAGAGAGCTTCACTAGAATATAAGGATCCGATGCTGGGATGGCCCACCTAGACTAGTTGTCCAATAACCCATGGAAAGGAGAAATAGAGGGCAGAGAGCCCCTGTTCTGATCATGATTTTACCCCTAGAGGATTCCTACCTCCGTTCTGCTAGAAAACCCTTGAGATCCATGATTGAGAGGATCTTCTGGATCAGAGGTTTCAGAAAATAAATCGACGGATCGAGGAACTCCGCCATGCTCTTCCTGCGCACGGCGATGATATCTACACCGACCCTCCTTTCTCCTAGTGAATCATGCAGGGGTCTATCCCACTGAACATCAAGCTTTCTCAATTCAAGAGCTACGATAGGACCACTGATCTGATCGACTATCTTGAGACCTTTCGGACCATGATGCTACTTTATAGCACATCAGATGCCATTCTATGCTGAGCTTTTCCACCTATCGTGAAGGAAGCAATGAGGAACTGGTACTCGGCTCTTAAGCTAGGTACAATCTTCTCTTTTGACCAAATAAGCCATCAGTTTGCGGCTCATTTTGTAAGCAGCCGATATGTAAGGCGAGGCTCGGACTCTCTCATCAATATAAAGTAGAAGAAAGGGGAGTCCATCCAAGCTTATGTCAATCGCTTCAATGCCGCTGCACTAGAGGTCTGGAATCTGGACTAATCTATTGCTATGGCCGTGCTGAAAGGCGGTCTTCAAAAGAACTGTTCTCCCTGAAAAAGAAGTACCCCAAATATTTTGCTGATATACTGGCTCAGGCTAGTGGTTATGCCTAGGCAAAAGAGGCTTTTAAGGTCAAAGATGATGAAGCCATAGAAGAACAGCATGCGGGAGAATCCAGCAAGCCCACAGCTGAAGAAAAATCGAGTGAAGCTCGGTCGCACTCTAGAGCTTCTCTTGAGCACAAACGAGCCCAAACTCCTCTCCAAGCTTATTGACAAAGATGCCTTGACCGTAGGGCACGGTGGAACTCTCTCCTCCGAAGATTCCACAATTACGCTTTTCCTCAATGCTCCAAAAACTCAAGTATTGATAAAAATCAAGGAATAGCTGCCGAGGCCGGAGAGGATGCGCACTCACCTTGGCAAGCACAATCCTAACAAGTACTGCCTCTATTATCGCGACCACGATCATAATACTGAAGAATGCATTTAGCTCTAAGATGAGATTGAGAAGCTCATCAGGCGAGGTCAGCTTGGTCGATTTCTTCGACGATAGCCTAATGGAAGGGAAGATCAACCGAGAGCACTACTACAGCCAAGGCCACCAAGGAGGGAGGAACAGCAAGAAGATCAGCCACCCCTTAGGATCATCAATGCTATCTTTGGAGGACTTCGGCAGAGGGAGACCAGTGGATCAATGGAATCGGCTAAGAGACAGAAGATTGAAGAATCCATTGCTTTCACTGAAGAAGATGCATAAGGGGTTCAATTTCCACATAACGACGTGGTTGCAGTTTCTTTAAATATTACTGACTATGATGTACACCGCATTCTTATTGATAATGGAAGCTCTGTAGATGTGTTGTTATATGATGTTTTTTCTAAAATGTCCATACCTAACAATCGATTAGGACCAATGAGCTCTCCATTGGTGGTCTTCACTAGCGATGCTGTGCTAGTTGAAGGGATAATAACATTAACTATGGCTGCAGGGCGATATCCAAGACAATCGAAGGCATAAGTGGATTATTTTGTAGTAAAGACTCCATCTGCTTATAACACAATTCTAGGCCGATCTAGTTTGAATGTACTTTGGATAGTGGTATCAACGTATTATCCAAAAATGAAGTTTCCAACAAGTCATGGGATTGGAGAAGTCAGAGGAGACCAAGCTCTGGCAAGACATTGCTACTCAATTGCTTTGCAAGGGAGTGGACAACCAGATCTTTATCCAGTAGATGGGCTTGATGTCCATGATGACCTTACTGAGGAATGGGGGAAACCCATGGAAGATCTTGTGTCATTTTTTTTAAATGATGCGAATGAAGAACACACTGTGCAAATTGGCTCCAACCTGAGAGAAGAGGTCTGAAAGTAACTTGTCGCCTTCTTGCAGAGAAATACAAATATTTTTGCTTGGGTCCGAGCAGACATGCCCGAGATTGATGCTGAAGTCATGAAACATTGTTGGCTGTTGATCCCAAACATCGGTCAGTGAAGAAAAAAATGCACAGCTATGCTCCAGAGAGGTAGAAAGTAATTATAGAAGAAGTTGACAAGCTCCTCAAGGTCAAATTCATCTGAGAAGTCTCTTATTCGAACTAGATCTCTAACGTAGCCCTCATCAAGAAGGCAAATGATAAATAGAGAATATGCATAGACTTTAAGAAGCTAAACAAAATCTGCTCAAAAGATAGCTATCTCATGTCCCGAATTGATCAACTGGTGAACACAACTTTGGGCCATGAGCTCCTCACTTTCATGGATGCCTTTTTTAGTTATAACCAAATTCGGATGACACCAAAGATAAGAAAAAAATTGCTTTTATTATTAACCATGGTCTCTATTATTACAGGGTTATGCCCTTTAGGCTTAAAAATATAAGTGCAACCTACCAGCCCTGGTGAATAAAATTTTCAAGAAGCAAATCAGCTGCAACATGGAGGTTTATGTAGATAACATACTTGTCAAGAGCCAATCTTCAATAAATCACGGTACCAACCATGAAGAAACCTTCAGTGCCCTCCAGAGATATAAGATAAAGTTGAACCCAACCAAATATGCCTTTGGAGTGACTTCGAAGAAGTTTCTAGGGTTCATGGTTTTGAAGCATGAAATTGAAGCAAGTCCGGAGAAGATTCGAGCCATTCCAAAGATGACTGCCCTGAAGTCAATAAAAGAAGTTCAGCATTTAATCGAAAAGGTAGTGGCTCTGAATCACTTTGTTTTAAAATCGATTGAGCGATGTATGCCCTTCTTCCAAGTTCTTAAATAGCCAAAGAACTTCTGCTAGACCCCCAAATGCCAACAAGCAGTTGAAGAACTAAAAAGCTACCTCGGCTCACCACCCCTATTGGCTAAACCCAAACTCAGAGAAGAATTGTTTCTATACCTAGCGGTCTTTCCGACAGCCCTTGCAGTAGTCTTAGTCAAGGAAGAGGCGAAAGTGCAACGACCAATCTACTATATAAGCTAGGTCCTAAGGGATGCTGAAACTAGGTGTACCAAGTTAAAAAAACTAACTTATGCTCTACTAATCATAGCCCGAAGGCTCCGACCTTATTTTTAGGAGCACACTATAATATTCCTTATTGATCAATTAATCAAGATAGTTTTTCATCGAACAGATGCCTCTGAAAGAATAGCAAAATGGACAATCGAGGTTACAGAGTTTGACATTAATTTCCAACCTCGGTCATCAATCAAAGCTCAAATATTGATAGATTTTATAGTAGAATGCACTATTCTGGATGAAGCTGAACTTGAGCAAAATGCAACCAGTGTACCATGGTTGCAGCCGAATCCCCTTGAAGAAAGAGCAGACCTCCTTAAAGGCTCCTGGGCCTTTATGTGGATGGATCATCCAATGCTTTTGGTGCAGGCGTAGATCTAATTTTGGTTAACCTTGAGGAAATCATTGTTGAACATGCACTACGTTTTAAGTTTCCTATGATAAATAATGAGACAAAATATAAGGCTCTGATTGCAGGATTGAAGATAGCCAAAGAACTATAAGTAGATCGGTTTCAAGCTAACAATGATTCCTAGTTGGTGGTGGGATAAGTTAGTGGTAATTATAAAGTCTGGGAGGAAAGCATGATGAAGTATCTAGAAAAAGTGAGGAGTCTAACCCCAGCCTTCAATAATTTTAGCATTCAACAAATCCCAAGAGCAGAAAATGCTAGGGCCGATCTTTCCTCCAAGTTTGCCACCCTAGCTCCAAATGAACTACCTAAAGAGGTGTTCTTCAATTTCTGAAGTGCCTGAGTTCAGAGGAACCCCAGACTATAATGCAGGTTGACCATGAGCTTGGCTAGATTGATCCACTTATCGCTTATCTCAAAAATGGAGTTCTTCCTCGAGATCTAAAGGAAGTTCAAAAATTGAGAAATCAGGCCTCTCGATATGTTCTATATGAGAGCAACTTGTATAAAAGGTTGTACTTTTGCCACCCTTGAAATGTCTTCGATCTTTTGAAGCCGACCATGCTTTGTAGGAAGTGGATGAGGGGATATGTGGAAATCATTTGGGAGCTAGGACTTTATCTCACAAACTACTAAGGCAGGGCTACTATTGGCTGACCATGCACCAAAACTCTATGGAGTACGTCAAGAAATGCGATTGGTGTCAAAGAAATACAAATATTCAAAGACAACCAATCTCTAAGCTTACACCCTTGAGTGCCCCATGGCCATTTGCATAATGGGAGATGGACATACTCGGACCCATTCCTATAGCATCCGAATAGCGGAAGTTTCTCTTGATGACAATAGATTATTTCACTAAATAGGTTGAAGCTAACCTCTGGCAAAAATTACGAAAGCTAAAGCATAGGACTTTGTCTAAAAGTCAATAGTCTATAGATTTAGCCTACCTCGGATTCTTATAATAAATAATGGGCACCAATTTGCTGGAACAAAATTTATCGAGTTTTGTGAAAATCTAAACATCTCCCATAATTTTATATTAGTAGCTCATCCACAAGCAAACGGCGAGGCCAAGGTAACTAATAGGACCATGTTACAGGGTATAAAAGCAAGACTTGAAAGAGTGAAAGAAACTTAGGTAGATAAACTTTATCATGTACTCTGAGCATACCAAACTATCCAAAGGTTGCCAACTAGAAAAACTCCATTTGTCCTGGCTTTCGGAATAGAAGCAGTCCCGATGAGCTCAAACCTTTGTCAGCACGAGTCATGGCATTCAGTGAACTAAAAATCTCATAGGATCTTAGAGCCAACATTGACTTGTTAGAAGAAAAACAAGAAGAGGCTCAAGTTCGAATGGCAGCCTATAAGCAAAAGGTAACCCGATACTACAACTCTAGAGTTTGAAGCAAAACATTCAAAGTGGGAAACCTAGTACTTTGGTGAGCAGCTATCTCACAACCTCAGAATCAAGAAAAGCTCACCCCGAATTAGGAAGTTTCTTATAAAATTAAGGAGGTCATTCGATTTGGAACTTATTACCTGAAGGAGCTTAGAGGAGCTGATCTCCCACATCCATGGAACTCAAAAAACTTATGGATATACCATTAATAACTTCATTTCAAAAAAATTTCCTTACCTTAATATCTTCGCTCTTGGTGTAAAGTTATGATGATAGGAAATTATCTCCTAAACTTTGTCGGTATACCAAACTAACCACATTAGGAATAGAAGGAGAAACTCATTCTGACAAGGATGAAACCTTCGATTACCTAAGATAGGAGGAAAAGAGGAGAGATCCTTTCAACGGCCTTTTTGTGTCCCAGCGACCTTGTCAAGAATAGGAGAATCCCGTCCTAACAAGGATAAATGCTAACCATGTTAGGAACAAGAGGAGAACCTCATCCTAATATAGATGAAGATCTTCGGTTACCTAAGATAGGAGAAAAAGAGGAGAGGTCCTCTCAATGGCCCTTTTGTGCCCCAGCGATCATGTCAGAAATAGAAAGAGAACCTCATCCTAATAAGGATAAATGCTAACTACGTTAGGAATAGAAGGCGAACCTCATCCTAACATGGATGAAGCCTCTAATTATCTAAGATAGGAGGAAAATGGGAGAGGCCCTCTTAATGGCTTTTTTGTGCCCCAGCGATCTTATCAGGAATAGGAGGAGGATCTCGTTCTGATAAGGATAAATGCTAACCATATTAGAAATAGGAGGAGAACCTCATCCTAACATAGATGAAGATCTCTGATTATCTAGGATAGGAGGAAAAGAGGAGAGGACCTCTTAATGGCTCTTTTGTGCCCCAGCGATCGTGTCAAAAAATAGGAGGAGGATCTCATTTTGATAAGGATAAATGCTAACCATGTTAAAAATAGGAGGAGAACCTCATCCTAACATGGATGAAGACCTCCAATTATCTAAGACAGGAGGAAAAGGAGAGAGGCCCTCTCAATGGCACTTTTTATGCCCCAACGACCTTGTCAGGAATAGGAGAAGGACCTCGTCCGGGCAAAGATAAATGCTAACCATGTTAGAAACAGAAGGAGAATCTCATCCTAACATGGATAAAGATCTCTGATTATCTAAGATAGGAGGAAAAGGGGAGAGGCCCTTTTAACGGCCCTTTTGTATTCCAACAATCTTGTCAGGAACAGAAGGAGGACCCATCCTGATAAGGATAAATGCTAACCACGTTAGGAACAGAAGGAGAACCTCATCCTAACATAGATGAAGACCTTTGATTATCTAAGATAGAAGAAAAAGAGGAGAGGTCCTCTCAACAGCCCTTTTGTATCACAGCAACCTTATCAGGAACAGGAGAAGGACCTCATCCTAACAAGGATAAATGCTAATCACGTTAGAAATAGGAAGAGAACCTCATCCTTACATAGATGAAGACCTCTAGTTATCTAAGATAGAAGAAAAAGAGGAGAAACCCTCTCAATAGTTCTTTTGTGCCCTGCAACCTTGTTAGAAATAGGAGGAGGACCTCATCCTGACAAGAATAAATGCTAACCACATTAGGAACAAGAGGAGAATCTCATCCTAAAATGGAAGAAGACCTTTGGTTATCTAAGATAGGAGGAATGCATTTTTCAATGGCCATCTCATTAAAGGATGAAGTAAAGAAAATGAAAAAATCAATGGACATCAAATCCACACAGAACAAATAGGCAATCGAAGAAAACGTCTTTTCATTAAAGATGAAGTTTATTACAAAATAAAGGTCTGTAAGACCATATACAAAAAAGAAGAACATGAGAAGTCCTAAGAAGGGCTAGATTTTTCAGACTTCAGACTGCTAACCCCTATCATCACTAAGGACTGCTTCAGATTGACGACTTCTTTCTCGAGCTATTTTCTCTTTAGCAAACTATTGCGAAATAGTTTTTGAGCCCTCCATAGGTCGGCCTCTGATTCACATAGCTTCTTTCTCAAATCCATCGACTCAGCTTCGACATCCTTCACTAGGCCCTCTTGATAGGCCATCTGAATCTTGAGATTGTGAAGCTCTTTCTCTGTACTCTCAAATTGCACCGTCAGATTTTTAAGAGTATTTCCCAGAGTGGCAACCTGGTCCGAATCTGCACTTGGACCAGCTTGAGCCCTATTTGCCAGTTGTTTCTAACGCTGCATAACTTCGGAATTTGTAGTCTTAAGCTTCTTCTTATAATCATCAATCTGTTCACACTAGTGAATTCTATAGGACTCATATGACTTTTCGACATCAGATAGCTATTTCTAAAGGTCGAAAAATCTCTTCAACCTATCCCAGCCAAACTTTGCCTGACTCCAAGATCAGGCCATGCCACCCTCCAGCTGTTCGATTCTCTTCTTCGCCTTGTGGAGACTAGCCTCAAGAGAACCAGTTCTGGCAGTCAAGGACCAGACCTTCTCGCTGTCAAGCTTCTTCACTCGTTCCAGCTCTTCGGTTAGATCCCACTTTCATTTAATGAAATTCATGGAATCCATTTTGTGCAACTTGCGGAGGCGAGTGATCTTAACCGTCATCCCTAAACTATCTTTCCTCGATTTTTGTAGCTCATTTTCTATCTTTTTCAATTTTCTCTTCAAATGATGAACCTCCCTCTTTAAGTTTTTTACATGGGCCTTCAGGGTAACACCCTGAGGTAAGGGGTCAGCTTCGATAGGAGACTGCACTTGAAGTCTAAATGTATTACAACATAAATTTCATGAAAGAAAGAAACTTGATCTAAAAATAAACTTGTCTTCATTAATTAAAATATTTTTCAAGTATAGGAAAGGAAGTAAATGAAAAAGAAAAATACAAAATAGGAGGTCTCAGACCTCTGGGGGAGCAGTTGAAGAATTCGACGCAGCATCAGTCGACCCCAGCTCTTCAGCAATAGGCTCAGCAGGGGAGAGGTCAGCCGCGATGGTAGATGGTTCTACCTCTTCTCTAGGAGCTCCTTCGATCAGGAAGCTGAGGTCGAGCTCAGAAAATTTATTAGCCATCCTGAACTTGTAAAGCTCGAATCCCTTGATGAAAGCTTACTGGTTGAATTGGACATTCGAGTCTCTCATTTTGGAGGAGACCTTGAACTCCTCCACTGCCTGGACCTTCTGAAGGAACCAGATCTAGGGTTTTAGGACTAGATCTTAAAACTTTTTCAAGATCAGGCAACAGAAGACTAAAATTAATCAAAATTAATTTATAAAAAGTAGAGAACCCCTAGAGCTAGGATCCTATTACATGATTATAACATGATATTAAATCAAAAATTAAAAACAAAAAGGAAAGAACAAGTGTTGATCATATCAACACAGATTTACACTAGATCAGAATTATATAAGTAACAAGAGATCAGATCTTTGTTACCTATGCAAGTTAGACATTCTAACTTGTTGATCTGAGCTTGAAGATAATGTTGCAAGCTGCACATGTGTCCAGCCTCTAAGAGATGTCCATACGAGCCCATGAATGCTGACCAGAAGTTTGGTATCCAAAAATCTGCACGGTTTGCTAGAACTATGCTAATCCTTCTTTGATGATTGATCTAAATTTTTCTTCTTCAAAACATGGAATCTCCAATTTTCAAAAGTCAAGGTAGAAGATATGTGATGGTGAGACTCCTCTCAAAAGCTCATAAATAATGGAGGAAGAGGTGTAGAACAAAACCGTAGAAGAAGACCCATTTCCCTTCTTTGTTCTCTCACCTAGACACCTTGATTGGTGTCTTTAAAATTCTCATTCCCCAGATGAATTTTTCTCTAATTTTCACACTTCCAAAATGTATCTCAATGGTCTAAAATCTCACCAAAAATCAGTCCAAAATGCATCCTATATAGAGAAATATAGAGGAGTCCTTATTTAGGTTAAATACCTAGACAAGGACTGTCCAAATTGGGCAAGACAAGGGATGCCCAACTCTTGGGTGCCCCCTCCATTATTTTTGCATGGACCAGCAGCAACATGCGCACAAAAAAAGTCTTTTTACCATGGAAATATAGAGGGGAATTAGGGTGGGGGTGGCACACAAGGAAAGAGTCAAAGGTTGTTGGGATTCTATCATATAGAGTCCAACCCCACAACAACTTCCCATCCTTTGACTTGGTCCATAACTTATTCCAAATAAGTAGGAGAGGGAGACAGATGTGTGCACATGAGAGTCCTTGGGGTGTGAATTCATTTACATAAAAACTAAAGAAGGGCAAGGGAGGGCGTTGGGACATAGGTGGTGCAAGCTAGATGAATCCTAGTCTCACTAGGATTCCATATTTGACTTGGTCAAATATGGTTTCTCAAACTAATTTAAACCAGAAAATCAATCAAATTAAATTAGACCCTAACCCAATTAAGAACTTAATTAAATCATATTTAATTTTAATTAATTTTTTTAATTAAATTAAAAAATTGGGTTGACCAAAGTCCTAGTTGAACTAGGACTAGTTCTTCCTTATACTTGGCTTATCCAATAAACCAATTGAACTTGATCCAATCAAGTCCAAACCAAATCTAAATAAATTATATTTAATTAAACTTAATTTTTGCTATTTGGATTATTTAAATTAAGTCAATTAGCAATTGAATTGCTAATCGATCATCTTATAACACTTGCACTAGGTTAAACATCAATCGTATTGATAGTTTAACCCTAAAAAGATTCTTAATCGTTGATCAACCATCCGATCAGATCGTAAATTCTAATGTGTGTGACCTCATAGATCCAAACTTAAGCCAGTAATATAAGAATAAATTTTTGTACCAATCGAAATAACCATCTAGCAATAATATCCGACGATCGGATAGGTCGAATATATAGAACAACATCCTTAGAACCCATGCGGATATAGTTTCCATATAATTCATCCCCTTGACAAAAATGCTCATAGGACACCTCAAAGTTCAACTATCAACTCTGATCAGATTATCCATATTGTATTTCAAAATATCAAATCTATCTCATGGATTATCCTGACCAAGATTTTGCTATATTGAAATACAATAATATATTCTTTTTCAACTCTTGGAGTGGTCAATCCCATCTTGATCACATATCGACTTCGCAAGTACTTGACTGTGCTCAAAAACCTTCCATTACTAAATTAGAAATTCTGTTAGTTTGGTACGAAAGTACAGTGAGTTGCTTGCAAGTCACTAAGGTGATCTCAGATCTAAGAGATACTTATACCTATATCCCATCAGAGACATTCTCGATAGTAGAATACTCTAAAGTTGGTCACGTTCAATGATGATGTATCCTTACATCTTACCTGTATGCCATACCAATATCTCCACACTCCTTGGTTAAGAGAACAACCAACCTATATGGCACATAGCAACCTATGCTTGATAGATACTGTCGTCCTTATTAACAGCCTATCATTTGGTCATGAATAGTTTTAAGAACTAATCGATAAATTCTCTCTTTATCGAAACTAAATAGTCCTAAGAACTTCATTACAACTATGGAGTTTATTAGAAGATGTAAACTTGTGATGAAAAATATGCCAAAAATATATTTTATTAATTAATAAATTAATTATAATTACAATATAGCATAACCATCAACAGGCTGACGATTGATTTTGGAACATATTTTTCAACAATTCTTACTTATCCTAAAGCTACTCGGCAAAGTATCTAATACCCATCTTCGACTTATGGTTGTCGAACTCCTTTATTGCTAGGGCTTTAGTGAAGGGGTCGACCTAGATCTCTTTTCCATCGATCTTCTGAAGGTCGACATCATCTCTATCCATGATCTTCCGAACCAGGTGGAAGCGGCACAAAATGTGCTTCATCCGCTGGTGTGCATTTGGTTCCTTCGCCTGAGCTATGGCACCAGTGCTGTCACAGTAGAGTAGGATCGGACCATCAAAGGAGGGTGTTACTCCAAGCTCGGTAATAAACTTTCTCAACCATACAGCTTCCTTCACGGCATCTGATGTTGCCATGTACTCTGCTTGGCAAAAAGAGTCTGTCACAGTATGCTGCTTGAAACTCTTTCAGTAGATGGCACCATCATTCAGAGTAAAGATATATCCCAACATGCTTCTACTATCATCATGGTTAGATTGAAAGCTGGAGTCTATAAATTCCACAAGTTTTAGATCTGACTCGCTATAAACCAACCATTGGTCCTTAGTATTTCTCAAATATATAAGGATGGCTTTAACCACTTTTCAGTGATTTTCTCTAGGATTAGATTGGTATCTACTCACTACTCTTAGTGAGTATGCCATGTCTGATCTCATATATATCATGGCGTACATGATAGATCTTACTGCCGAAGCATATGGGACTCTACTCATATGCTCTCTCTTCAAAAGTTGTTGGACAATCCTTCTTACAGAGAGAAATTCCATGGCCTATCAGGAGATAGTTTTTTTTTGAAATTCTCCATGCCGAACCTTTTCAGCATAGTATCTATATATGTGGATTGGGATAACCCAAGCATCCTCTTAGATCTATCCCTATAGATCTTCATTCCTAGGATATAAGATGCTTTTCCCAAGTCCTTCATGGAGAATAATAATGACAACCAGACTTTTATTTCCTGCAGTGCCGGGGATGTCATTTTCGATTAAAAGAATATCATTCACATGTTGGGAATACGCGCTCTTTCCATACGAACCGACTTGGCCGCTGGTGATTAGCCAAGCAATAAGGAAGAATTTCTTAGAGATTACTACGAAAGCATGATCAAACAATTCAAGAAATAGAGAAGAAGAGAAGAAGAAATTTTTGGAAGAAAAGAGCTTTTATTAAATATAACTCAGCATCTCTACAACCTTGACCTATTTTCAGTATATATATACTTTACAAAGGGTCAATCCCAAGCTCATAGAAAAACTCTCCAAATCTAAATAACTTACATACACAAAAAAATAACCCATGAAAATTGAGCCGACCTAGTTTCAGACTGAGCTGGCTAACCTGCGACTAGGTCAGCTCAGTCCCAGACTCAGCCAACCCAGTTGTGTACCGTGTCTACAGTCCCAAAATCACTACTCTCTGTTTGAATTTTCCTCTGAGACCTAGCCGACCTAGTCTTGGACTGAGCCAGCCCAGTTTCCAACTTAGCTGGCTCAGTCTTAGGGTAAGCCGACCCAGTTTCTGAACTTTGCTAGGAGAGTTGATTTCTCTTTCGGCTCACTCTCATCTTCCTATGACCTATCTTCTCATGTTTTCAAGACTTGAGAGTGCCACTTCTGAGCTCACATTCTCCATCTTGGTGCTTCCAAGTCCTTGTGAACTCATCTCTTCTCAACAGACCCATCCGTGCCATACATCTCTAAAAGCTATCTCTAGGGAGTACCTTCGTGAGTGCATCAGACTGATTCTCCTTGGTATAGACCTTCATTACTTCCACTTTACCTTCCTTTACCAGCTCTCTGATCCTGTGGTACCTCATGTCTATTTGCTTTGTGCGTGCATGATAGACTGGGTTCTATGCCAATAGTAGAGTACTCTAACTATCACTAAACAATATAACCTTGCTCTGCTCCAGCCCTAACTCATCAATCAGCCTCCTAAGCCAAAGGGCTTCCTTTGCAGACTTCGTTATCTTAATGTACTCGGCCTCTGTGGTAGATAAGGCCATGATTGGCTGAAGGATTGATCTTCAAGATACTGATCCACCATATATGTAGAAGAGGTATCCAGTAGTAGACCTCCTTGTATCAAGATCACCAGTATAGTTTGCATTAACAAATCCTTCCAGAGGACCTGAACCTTCACACATCTTCATAGATTGTTCTCCAAATCCTCCCAACTGCCGACCAAACACCAAACCATAATCCCCTGTTCCATGCAGATATCTCAATATCCATTTTAATGCTTTTCGGTGTTCCTTCCTAGGGTTAGCCATATATCTACTAATCGTGCTTACCGTATGTGCTATATCTGGTATACAACACACCATAGTGTACATCACACTGCCTACAGCATTTGCATAAGAAACTCGTTTCATGTACTCTCTTTCCTCTTTTGACTGGGGGCTCTGTAACCTAGAGAGATATATGGCTCAGCAATGGCATCTCTATAGGTTTGGCCTTCTCCATCCCAAACCTCTTCAGTACTTTCTGGACATACTTTTCTTATAATAAATGGAGCACTCCTTTAAACCTATCTCTACAAATCTCCATTCCAAAGATTTTCTCAGCTAGACCTAAATCCTTCATCTCAAACTCAGATGATAATGTTCTTTTCAACCTTTTCACAGCATCCATGCTTTTACTGGCTATGAGCATATCATCTACATATAGTAGTAAGTACAGGGCATCCTCCTCATCTATATCCTTGACATAGATGCAGCAATTGTGTTCACATCTACTGAAATTCATGAAGAAAAAATCTTGATATCCCTGATTAGGTTCATTCAAATCTGATTGGATCGAGAGGCATATTTCAAAAATTTTCTCTTAGATCCAAAATAGATCTGACACTTTTCAAATCTAATGTTATGATCTGATAAATAAAAAAATTAAATTAAATTAAATCTAAATTAATGTTACCTTGTTTGCTGGGTAATCCGATTATCCTTTGATGATCCTACTGATTGCTTGAGGTTCTGGATCTAGCCATGCAAGCACCTGGCCTCTATCGGTATCCACTTGGGCTAGATCTAGAGATCTTTTTCTTCTTTATCACATCTCCAAAAATCAGATCTAGATCTAATTTAGAGGATCTTCAAAACTCCTTTCGAAGATCTATTATCGTCTCTGCAGCAGTGCTGCCTTCTTTCTTTCTCGTCAGCCTTTTCTTGCCTAGATCGCACCAAACTGAAGCCCAACTTCCCTTGGGCATGGAGAAGAGAGAGAGGATCAGAAGATGGCATGGAGAAAGGGAGAGGGGTAGCCTTGGAGTGTGGGCTAAGAGGAACTCCTTTAAAGTTGGGTGTAGATAGGGGTTTATTTATAGACCCTGCTGCACCATGCAGTGCTGCATCATCCCGACTAATCATGTTGCTTCGTGCAATCAGATCTAAATCTAATTGGTGGGATGATATTACCTGATCTAATCAGATAAGAGCCCCATAAATTCATCCTTAGATGGTGCCTAAGACTGGTCAAAGTCTATAGCTAGGGGTCATCTAAGTTGAATCTAAGAAGCAACCTAGAGTCCCATCTGTATGGGACTCCAGGCATCCCTATCCATGGGCGCACTCCATCCTAGGCATGCGCCCCCTCTTTTTCAAAATTCAGTAAGGGGACAAGCCTCTATCTACTCTCTAATAAGTGCATGATATATGGGCAGATGCCCAAAGGTCAAAGGTCAATGTTTGACCAAAGTCAAAGAATTAGCGGATGATGGAAAATGGCAGGTGTTGTCTCAAATTTATCTTATAAATTAAGACAATCCTTTTCTGACTTGGACAAGCTTCAGTCAAACCAAGTAAAGGTACCTGAGTGAGCCCAAACACATTTGGCTCAGTCGAGGCAACTTTTCGTGATAATAAAAGGAGAATGTTAGGTTCAATCATGTGCTAGCACGATTTTCTTGAACCTAATTGAATCTAATTCAAATCAATTAAACTAGATTAGTTAATTGATGATATCCAGATCAAATCTTTTTGTGTGATCCAGTTTATCAGTTCTAATGGTAATGGATATGTCATGATCTCCATCATAACATCATCGAAACTCCTTTCGATGGATCAAACTCTTTTGATTCAGACAACTAGAATGATCGATCATCTAAATCATTCTAATTGCTCCAAAATCCACCAGTGACACCTACAAGTTATGTGGCAACCATCAAAAAAAAAATGAACCTCTTGGTGCAGCTACTTATGTGATTAAGTTCTTCTATCTTGAGTCCCGATCAATTAGGGTTAAGGTGAACTCGTCAAACCCTCTATCATATGATTAATCAATTAAGTCCATGTGACCAAATCTATATCAAACCTTATGGACTTGATTCTCATGATCATCAACTGCTCCTCATCCACCTAGATTATCTTGGTTTCAATTCTGCCAACATACATCAGGTTCCGAATGGCTAGGAGATCGAGTCATGTGTAGTCAAACTATCACCCTCAAGGTGAACTGATGCACCTCAGGTCAAAGATCATCATCCAGGTAGCCTTCTAGTCCACGCTCAGTAGATCTGACGAGTATCTGTCTTGCGCTGCTAATCTCAGATCTCCTACTAAGCGACCATCCTTATGATCCTATAGATCCTACCAAGCAAATTCATCTTAAATTTTCAACTCATGAATTATCATTACATTAACTATGTATCACAGACACTAATACACATTTATGATAAAAAATAATTCATTTTATTATTTATAGTCAAAATTATAATTTTGCCCCGAGAAGTATACAAGTGTCAGCCAATTCTGGCTTCTAGGGCACACATATCTAACAAACTCTCACTTGATCTAAAATCAATTGGCTATAAATCTAAGTTCCATCTTCTCAAGATAGGCTTCAATCTTATGCTGGCCCAACAGCTTTGTAAGCGAATCCACTACATTATCTGCGGAGTCGATTCTCATGACCTCGACGTAACCCTTCTCGAGGTAATTGCGGATGAGGTGGTATCGCCGCTCGATGTGCTTGAATTTTTGGTGAGACCTCGGCTCCTTAACAAGGGCTATGGCATCATTATTGTTGCAGTATAGAGGAATGACATCTGATGGCATCACTCCAATTTCTACAGCAAACTTTTTATACCAGAATGCCTCCTTTCCAGCTTCTGACGCAGCAATGTATTCTGCTTCCATGGTGGAATCTGCTATCACTGTCTACTTGAAACTTTTTCAACTGACAGCTCCACCATTGCATACAAACTGACTTTCAGATGTCGACTTTCGATCATCTACATTGGACATAAAATCCGAATCTGTATACCATTGGACTTGGAGTTCTCCATTACCAAAGACCAACAACATATCCTTAGTTCTTCTCAAGTACTTAAGGATACATTTCATAGAAGTTCAGTGTTCTTCATCTGGATTTGACTGATATCTGCTTGTGACACTCACAACATGGGCTATATCAGATCGTGTACATAACATGGCATACATGAGGCTCCCTATTGCTGAAGCATAAGGGATCTTGCTAATGCATTTTATTTCCTCAGGTGTGCTAGGGCACATCTTCTTGGAAAGATGAATGCCATGTCTGAAGGATACCAAACCCCTCTTAGAGTTTTCCATACTAAACCTCTTTAGCACTTCCTCTATGTACATCTTCTGTGAAAGTCCTAGCATCCTATTCGGTCAATCTTTATAGACCTTAATTTTCAGAATAAAGGATCCTTCTCTTAGGTCTTTCATGGAGAATTCTTTAGATAACCACATTTTAACTATGATCAACATAGGATTATCATTCTCAATAAGGAGGATGTCATCCATGTACAACATAAGAAAGACAACAGTACTCCTACTAACCTTTTTGAAGATACTTGGCTCCTCCTCATTCTTGATAAAACCAAATAATTTGATCACATTATTAAAATGAGTATTCTAGCTCTGAGATGCTTGCTTAAGTCCATATATGGACCTTTGCAGCTTGCATACCTTGTGATCATCATCACCGGATGTAAAACCTAGCGGCTGTTCCATATAGATATCTTCCTCAATATATCCATTTAAGAATGTCATTTTCATGTCTATTTGCCATATTTCATAATCAAAATAGGTTGCAACAACAAGCAATGTGCAGATGAATTTAAGCATAGCTACTGGCGAAAAGGTATCCTGATAGTCAATGCCTTTGTGCTGACTATAACCTTTTGCCACTAATCTAGCCTTGAATGTCTCCACATTTCTATCTACACCAATCTTTCTCTTATAGATCCATTTACATCCAAACAATAGGTACTATACCTTCTAGTGGATCTACCAAGGTCCAGACTTGGTTTGAGTGCATCGAGTCAATTTCTGACTTCATTGCCTCTAACCATTTCTCGGAGTCGATATCCGATATCGCTTTGTTATAGGTTTTGAGAGCATCACCATGAACCCCATTACCTACGAGGAAGATTTTCTCTACTTCCTCTGAAATAGTACCTAAGTATGTCTCAAGGGATCGAAAAATCTTTTTCGATCTACGAGGTGGAGGAGGTAGTGAATAGATTAGCTCAACCTGATTTGGTTCCATTTGGTCCTTAGCTCATTGCTCTTATGAGACTTTCTCTTCGATCTTGATCTGCTTACCAATGCCGTTATCTTGAATAAACTATTTTTCAAGAAAGATGGCATGTCTACTCACAATCACATTATGATCTTCTGGAATGTAGAAATAATATCCTAATGACTCTTTAGGATATCCTATAAATCGAGCTCTGAAGGACTTAAAGTCTAACTTGTCCACTTGTTGTCTTTTGACATGAGCCGGACAACCCCAAATTCTAAGATGACTCAGACTTGGTTTCTTACCATGCCATATCTCATACGGTGTGGTAGGAACGGTTTTAGAGAAAATCCTATTCAGTAAGTATATTACAGTTAACAAACAATATCTCCAAAGAAAATCAAGGAGGTCTGTGAAGCTCATCATGGATCAGATCATATCTAATAGGGTCCGGTTCCTCCATTCTAAAATCCCATTGAGTTGAGGTATTCTAGGTGGAGTCCATTGAGAGACTATGCCATTTTCCTCGAGATAGTTCAAGAATTCTCGACTAAGGTATTCACCTTCTCAATTTGATCAAAGAACCTTAATGGATTTTCCCGTTTGCTTTTCTACTTCATGTCTGAATTCTTTGAATTTTTAAAAGCCTCAGACTTGTATCTCATAAGATACACATACCCATATCTAGATAAATCATCTGTAAAGATTATGAAGTAGACAAAGTTGCCTCTAGCCGGCACATCAAATGGGCCACACACATCAGTATGTACTAAGGCAAGAAGATCTGTAGCCCTTTCTCTATGTCCTATAAAAGGAAGCTTAGTCATTTTGCCATGAAGATAGGATTCACAAATTGGATATGACTCGAAAGTCAACAAACTCAATAGCCCAATTTTCTCCAATTTGTTAACCCTATCTTCTGCTATATGACCTAGTCTTAGGTGCCATAGATACCTATCGTTTGGACTATCCCTAGGTCATTTCATGGTATTCACATTTTGCTCAATATTAAAAATAAATACATCAATATGTAACTGATAAAGACCGTTAATAAGGAAACCACTTGCAATTTTATTTCTTTCATAAAGAATGTTACAATGGTCCTTAAGAAAACTAATTACATGGCCTTCTAATGCAAGGCAAGAAACAGAAATCAAATTCCTGCTTGCTGTAGGCACATAATAACAGTCTTTTAACACTAAGTCTAAACCAGATGGTAGTCGAAGAGGGTATGTTTTCACGATCATGGTAGCAACTCTTGCTCCATTTTCGATGCGCAGGATCATCTCACCATCCCTCAGCCTCCTGCTATCCTCAAGATCCTGCATAGAAGTGCACAAGTGAGCACTAGAACCAGAGTCAAGCACCCAATTGGATGCAGAAGAAATCGTAAGGTTAGACTCAATAACGAGCATACCTCCAGAAGGACCTACCTCCTTCTTCTTTAGGGTGGCCAGGTAAGTAGGGCAATTTCACTTCCAATGGCCATCATTGTTGCAATGGAAACACTTTTCTTTGTCAGCGGCCTTCTTCTTCAGCTCTGCCTTTTTCTTCTTTCCTCCTTCCATCTTCTGCTTTTTCGCAGACTTCTTCTTCTTTCCAAATGACTTTCTCTTGGAAGAAGTCCATTCCATAGCAAGAACTGAGCCTTTAGAACCTTTCATGGAAAGCTCAGTGGTAACCAGCATGTTCATAAGTTCGGCCAGAGAATTTTGAAGTTTATGCATATGGTAGTTCATGATGAACTGCCCATACACATCAGTCAAGGATTGCAAAATTATATCATTCTACAGATCCAAGTCCAATCTCACTCCGAGCTTCTCAAGCTCTTTGATCATCATCAAACAATGATCTTGGACTAACTATCCATCATGCATCTTAGCCTTAAACAGTCGTTTAGTGACTTGATACTTGACTGTGCAACTCTGTTCACCAAACATCTTCTGTAGGTGAGCCAACATTTGGCGAGCAGTCCTAATATCTTCATGTTGGTGCTGAAGTTTATCAGACATTGAGCCCAACATGTAGTATCTGGCCTTGTTATCTTCATCTATCCACTTATCCGGAGATGCTCTCTATTCAGCGGTTGGACGAGCTGGTAAGGTGGGAGGATCCTGGTCTAATACATGAGTTAACTTCTCAAAACCCAAAATGATTTTAAAATTTCGAAGCCAATCCTTGTAATAGGTTTGATCAGTCTATGGGAGTCCAGGATTCGTGCTAATGGATTGGATGCAGACATTTTTCTGTAGAGAGTCAGAATTTTTAGTTAGATATTATAATTAAAATTTAACCAATTTATTTAAAAATTTTATTTTTTAAATAAATTAGCTCTCATTATTTTTTCGGATCCTTAAACTTTTTCTGTAGAGATGCGAAAATCTCTACGATTAATGATTTCTAGTGGATGGTCCCACCAACTAACTCATCACCTTACCTAACAGTTGTTGATGATGGATTAGTCAATGAGTAAACAACTCTTATTCAATAATTCTCTAATCATGATGCACCCAAACTTGATCTCTAATTCATGAATCTCACCGTGCCTAGAATATTGATCCATTCCTTAGTTAAGTCAGACCCACCATTTGCATAGATTAGATTTCTAATTAAGTCTCTCACCATATTCAAAATATTAAGCCCAATCCATCCTCCAGCCAATGCCTAAAAGACATGGTTGCATCTTTTTGGTGCAACTGAACCACTGTGACCAGCTGAGAACAATCAACCCCAGGAAGGGCCTACACATCTACAATGGTGAAAGACCTCAGGCTTAATCTTTTCTTAGGAAAATTTGATTTAGGTCTCATTAAACTAGACTTGATATAGTTATAACCATTATGACTAACCTAGTGGCATGGGTTAGCTCAGATTATTGACCACCTCATATTAGAACTGAGTCAATAAATATTGTCAAGTAAATGAGATCGGTGGAAGGGATATGCCATTAACTTGACAAGAATGCATTCGAGTCGAGTAGCTCCCAAGTAAAAATTAGTCGGTCGTATCTGCCAGACTTATCTTAGACACCAAATTGTTGAGCTAGAATCAATCAGATTAGTCTACAATCCAGAATCTAACCACTGAGCCTAATTAGGTCTTAGCTTGATCGATCACTCACATGACTCGATCTTGACCCAGACTTAATCCTATTAGGTTGGTCAATTTAAGCACTATTGATCCCATCTAACGAACTCTTGATTCGGTTTGATCAACCGCTTAGACCTAATTGAGCTACCCAAGCTCAAACCCAATTTTATGAATATGTCTTAGATCTAAAAATTTTCAATTTTAGATCTAATATGTTTCATAATCTTAATTCTTAATTAAGTTTAGGATTCATAAACAAAACATGTAAATAAGATTCTAAGATTTCAGGATCTAGAATTTTGCAGAAAATAAGTTTTCAATTTTTGATTAAGGATGAACGTGCAGCACCCCTACACATCATAAGAATATTCCATCGAATGGAAGGAGAGGGTCTTTAAATCCTACTTTGTTCTTATGATCGGAAAGCCAAGGGGAACGCCTTAATCAGAAATACAACTAATCTACAAAACTAATTAGATCTAAGTATATATCTCATATAAAAATTGATCTAATTAAAATATATTTTGCATACATCTCATGTATCATATCATGCATATTTTTTAGATCTAAATTATCTTATAATCATCTAAAAAATTAAATTTAAATTTGATCACATCAAATAAAATTTAATCTAGACCTTTTATAGAACTATTTTACAACTAGTCTAAACATGCAACTATCATATCTCATATGAACAAATTAAATTTAATTTATTTTTTATTTTTAAATCTGATTATAATATTTATAAGATCAAAAAATAGTAAATAAATAGATCTTAAAATTATAATTAATCAAATAAAAATTATGATTATACTAGACTACACATAGAATAATTCTATTCCTAGTCTAGTTATGTATCTCATACATTTTAGATCTAGATTAATTAATTTTAATTTTTTTAATTTTTTAATTTTAGATCTAATCACATCTAATGTGATATCTAAAATCATTAATTTATTAAATTAAATTAGATCTATATAAATTTTATGCAACCTGGCTCTGATACCAGTTTGAAGGAAAAATCCTGATTTCCCTGGTCAGTTTCGTTCAAATTTGGATCGAGAGGCATATTTCAAAAATTTTCTCTTAGATCTAAAATAGATCTGACACTTTTTAGATCTAATGTTATGATTTGATAAATAAAAAAATTAAATTAAATTAAATCTAAATTAATGTTACCTTATTTGCTGGGTAATCTGATTATCCTTTGATGATCCTGCTGATTACCTAAGGTTTTGGATCTAGCCACGCAAGCGCCTAGCCTCTACCAGTATCCACTCGGACTGAATCTAAAGATCATCTCCTTCTTTATCATATCTCCAAAAATCAGATCTAGATCTGATTTGGAGGATCTTCGAAACTCCTTTCGAAGATCTGCTATCGTCTCTGCAATAGTGCTGCCTTCTTCTTTTCTCGTCAGCCTTTTCTTGCTTGGATTGCACCAAACTGAAGCCCAACTTTTCTTGGGCATGGAGAGGAGAGAGAGGATTAGAAGATGGCATGGAGGAGGGAGAGGGATAGCCTTGGGGCATGGGTTAAGAGGAACTCCATTAAAGTTGGACGCATACAAGGTTTATTTATAGACCCTACTGCGCCATGCAGTGCTGCATCATCCCGACCAATCACATTGCTTCGTGCAATCAGATCTAAATTTGATTGATGGGATGACATCATCTGATCTAATTAGATGAGAGCCCCACAGATTCATCCTTAGATAGTGCCTAAGATTGATCAAAGTCTATGGCTAGGGGTCATCTAAGTTGAATCCAAGAAGCAACCTAGAGTCCCATCTGTATGGGACTCCAAGAATCCCTATCCATGGGTGCACGCCATCCTAGGCATGTGCCCCCTCCTTTCCAAAATCCAGTAAGGGGACAAGCCCCTATCTGCTCTCCAATAAGTGCATGACACATGGGCAGATGTCTAAGGATCAAAGGTCAATGTTTGACCAAAGTCAAAGGACAATAATTAGCAGGTGATGAAAAATGCCAGGTGTTATCTTAAATTTATCTTATAAATTAAGATAACCCCTTTCTAACCTGGACAAGCTTCAGTCAGACTAAGTAAAGGTACTTAAGTGTGAACAAATACATTTGGCTCAGTCGAGATAACTTTTCATGATAATAAAAGGAGAATGTTAGGTTCAATCGTGTGCTAGCACGATTTTCTTGAACCTAATTGAATCTAATTCAAATCAATTGAACTGAGTTAGTCCAATTGATGATCTCCAGATCCAAACTCTTATTTGTATGACCCAGTTAGGTTCAGTTCTATATGGTAATGGGATATGTCATGATCTCCATCATCAACATCATCGAAACTCCTTTCGATGGATCAGAACTCTTCTGATTCAGACAACTGGAAGATCGATCATCTAAATCATTCTAATTGCTCTCAAAATCCACCAGTGACACCTAGCAGTATATGGTGGCAATCCATCAAAACTAAAAATGAACCTCTTGGTGTAGCTACTTGTGTGATTAAGTTCTTCTATCTTGAGCCCCGATCAGATTAGGGTTAAGGTGAACTCGTCAAACCCTAATTTCTATCATATGATTTAATCATTCGATTCAAGTCCGATATGAAAACCTTAATAGAAACTCTTTCTATTATTTCACTCTCTACCATGGCCATGGGCTTATGGACTTGATTCTCATGATCATCATAGGGCTGCTCCTCATCCACCGAGGTAGATAGATTCCATCTTGGTGCAATCCAATTCCTACAATGAACATGCTATAGCCAACATACACCTCAGGATTCCAAATGGCTAGGAGACCGAGTCATGGTGTAGTCAAACTATAACACCCTCAAGGTGAACTACCGATGCACCTCAGGTCAAAGAATCAGACACACCACTACAGCTTCGAGTCAGTCATCGACGAGAAGGTAGACTTCCTTATGACTACTCGAGGTGGTCACACTCAGTGCCCTCGTTCTCTAACGAGTATCTATACTCTCGCTCTGGTATCTCTATACCATAGATTCAAGACTCATCTACTATGAAGAAGCGATTGTACACTAACCTTCGGATCAATCACCATCCTCATGATGATCCTATGGTTAGGAGCCTTTTATGAGTTAATAAATGAAAATTCATGTCTTAAATTTTCAACTCTTAAAAATATGAATTATCATTATCATTAACTCAAGAGATGTATCATAGATACTAAATACACATTTGTGATAGAAAATAACCCATTTTATTATTTATAGTTAAAATTATAATTTTGCCCCTAGAAGTGTATTACAAGTGTCAGCCAATTCTGACTTCTAGGGCACATATATCTAATAATTCATACTCAAAATAAAGCTATCAAACCTTCGATACCACTGATGAGGAAATTATTTCAAGCCATATAAAGACTTCCTAAGTAAACACACCTTTTCTTCCTGTCTTGTCTTCATGAAACCATCTGGTTGCTTCATGTAGATTCTTTCCTCCAAGGTTTCATAAAGGAAGGCCATCTTCACATCCATCTATTCCAATTCTATGTTATGCTGTGCCACCAGTGCTAGCAAAACTCAAATAGATGTATGACGCACTATAGGAGAGAAAATTTTTGTATAGTCAATCCCTTCCTTTTGTGAGTATCCCTTTGCTACCAGCCTTGCTTTGAATCTGACTCCACCTTGTTCTAAAGGTGCCTCTTTCTTTGTGAACACCCACTTTGAGCTAATAGATCGAGTACCTTTTGGAAGATCCACCAGCTATCATGTCTGAATCTTTTTAAGTGATTCCATCTCCTCCATCATGGCCTACATCCATGAATCACGATCTTCACTCTCCATGGCCTCTACATAATTCTCTAGATCTTTATTAGTAGTGATGAGTGCATAAAAGATAACCTCATCAATACCATATCTGACCGGCCTTCTAATAGTATACTGAGACTTATGCAAAGCTACTCCCACTGGTAGATATCTACCTGATGTCTGTGGCTGCTCCTGCACATCTATCTGAACTGCTGACCCTCCATGTTGATTTTTAATTTGAGACAACACTTTTCTGCCTAGCTCTACCTCAATAGGAATACTCCTGCAAGTGGATGTAACCTACATGTTATCATTCTCTGACTGGCCATTGTTGTTCATCTTTATTTTTTTAGTTCCATCTATCCCAAACCTTCTCAAGATGCTCTTCTCATCAAAGATAATGTCCTTGCTGATCACTTACTTCTATGCTTGAGAGTTCCAAAGCAAGTACCCCTTGACTCCTTATGGATACCCTATGAATGTCATCTTTTGAGATTTCAGGTCCAATTTGCTCCTCTCAATTGCCTTCATATGTGCATAGGCTGTGCAACCAAAGACTTTTAGATGACCAAGCTCCATCTTCTTTCCACTCCAGACCTTCTCTGGAATGCCTCCATCCAGCTTACGATGAGGGGACCTATTCACAAAAAAATAAGAAAAAATTAGAGCATCACCCCAAAAAAACTTTGAAAGTGATGTCTGCAGCCTCAAACTCCGTGCCTTCTCGGTCAGTGTCCGATTCATCCTTTCTGTGACACCATTCTACTGGAAAGTCATCTTCATCATGTAATGATGTTTGATGCCATTTTTCTTACAGTACCTTCTAAACTCGAGGCTAGTATACTCCCCTCCATTATCCAACCTCAGACACTTCACTTGTCTCCCTGACTTCTTCTCAACCTCAGCTCTCCAGGCTCTAAATCGAGCAAATACCTTTGATTTTTTCTAATCAAATAAACCCACACTTTCCTTAAGAAATCATCATTGAAAGTGAGAAAATACTTTGCCCCACCTCTAGCTGATATAGGAGCTGATCCCCACACATCCGAGTGCACTAAATCCAGCACTCCCTCGCTACACTTGGTACTTCTAGCAAATTTCATCCTATGCTGTTTGCCAAAGATGCATGGCTCATAAAGATCTATACCCTCCTTCTTCAGGGCTGGGATCATACCTCTTCTGCTTAGTTCTGTGAGCCAACGGTCACTCATATGACCCATCCAATAGTACCACAACTAATATAAAATTTGCTCCTCCTGTGCTGCTGTTATTAATTTTGCACTATCATTTACCACTGAGTCTTCTATTCTGTAAAGATTGTTGCTCAGTCTTCTACCTCTCATCACTACCAAAGCTTTCTTAAAAATTTTTAGACATCCACTCCCAGCCTGACTACTAAAAGCATAACCCTGTTCCTCCAAGTAGCCCAAAGAGATCAAATTTTTTTTCAGCTTTGGTACATGCTTGATATTCAATAATGTATGAATGATCCTATCATACATTCTCACCCTGATAGAGCCAACTCTAGCTACTTTACATGAGTGATCATCTCCAAGGCTGACACTTTCACCATCAGCCTTCTGGTAGGTAGTAAACCACTTTTGATGAGAAGTATACGAGTAGCATCCTCGCACTATGTGGATCCATCTAATATAACTAGCAGATCTTCTTTACTGCTCACAGAAGCTATTGTTAGATATATGTGCCCTAGAAGCCAGAATTGGCTGACACTTGTAATACACTTCTAGGGGCAAAATTATAATTTTGACTATAATTTATAAAATGGGTTATTTTCTATCACACCTGTGTATTTAGTGTCTGTGATACATCCTTTGAGTTAATGGTAATGATAATTCATATTTTCAAGAGTTGAAAATTTAAGACATGAATAATCATTATTAACTCATAAACAGCTCCCGACCATAGGATCATCACGAGGATGGTGATTGATCCGGAAGGTTGGTGTACGATCGCTTCTCTTTAGTAGATGAGTCTTGAGTCTACGGTGTGGAGACACCGGAGCGAGAGTACAGGTACTCGTTAGAGAACGAGGGCACTGAGCGTGACCACCTCGAGTAGTCATTAGGGAAGTCTACCTTCTCGTCAATGACTGACTCGATGCTGCAGTAGTGTGTCTGGTTCTTTGACCTGAGATGCATCGGCAGTTCACCTTGAGGGTGTTATAGTTTGACTACACCATTACTCGGTCTCCTAGCCATATGGAACCCTGAGGTGTATGTTGGCTATAGCATGTTCATTGTAGGAACTGGATTGCATCAAGATGGGATCTATCTACCTCGGTGGTAGAGGAGTAGCCCTATGATGATCATGAGAATCAAGTCCAGAAATCCATGGCCATGGTAGAGTGAAATAATAGAAAGAGTTTCTATTTAGATTTTCACATTGGACTCGAATCGAATGATTACATCATATGACAGAGACTAGGGTTTGACGAGTTCACCTTAACCCTAATCTGATCGGGGCTCAAGATAGAAGAACTTAATCACACAGGTAGCTGCACCAAGAGGTTCGCATTCAGCTCTGATGGGTTGCCACCATATACTGCTAGGTGTCACTGGTGGATTTTGGGAGCAATTAGAATGATTTAGATGATCGATCATTCTAGCTGTTCGAATCAGAAGAGTTCTGATCCATCGAAAGGAGTTTCGATGATGTCTATGATAGAGATCATGACATATCCCATTACCATACAGAACTGAACCTAACTGGGTCACACAAACAAGGGTTTGAATCTGGTGATCATCAATTGAACTGATCTAGTTCAATTGATCTGAATGAGATTCAATTAGGTTCAAGGAAATCGTGCTAGCACTCGATTGAACCTAACGTTCTTCTTTTACTATCATAAATAAGTTGTCCTGACTGAGCCAAAGGAGTTTGTGCTCAATCAGAGGCCTTCATATGGTCTGACTGGAGGTTGTCCAAGTCAGAATAGGTTGTCTTATTTGTAAGACATTACCTGCCATTTTTGGTCACCTGCCATTTCTTGTTCTTTGACTTTGGTCAAAAGTCTACCTTTGACTGGTCAAACGTTGACCATTGACCCTTTGACTTTTGACCACATGTCATGCACCTATTGGAGAGCTGGTGGGGGCCTGTCCCCCTGCCAGAACCTGGCAAGGAGAAGGGCGCACGCCAAGGGTGGCGTGAGCCCAAGTAGGAGGCGCCTAGGAGTCCTTGTTGGACAAGGACTCCACCTCCCTTTTAGGATTCCAATCAGAGTTCTACTAAGAATCCAGTTTGACTGGTCTTAGGCGCCCTCTAAGGAGGAATCCAGGGGTCTCTTTTTCAACCAATCAGATTTAGATCTGATTTCACAAAGGGTTGTGATTGGTTGAGAGGAAGAGGAGTTGGATCACAAGAGGTCTATAAATAAGACCCTGCGCCCAACCCTAATCCTAAGTGAAATTGAAATATTGAGATTTCCCACGTCCAAGGCTGCCTCTCCCCTCCTTCTCCATGCCATACTCTCTTCTCCCCTTGCTCTCCACGTCCAAAAGTGTTTTGGACTTAGTTTGGTGCGATTCAGATCAAGGAAAGGCGATCAAAAGCAAGAAGGCTGCGCTGCTGCAAAAGGACGACTGCAGATCTTCAAAAGAGTTTTGAAGATCCTCCAGATCAGATCCAGATCTGATTTTTGGAGGTGTGATAGAGAAGAAGAGGATCTCCAGATCCAACCCGAGTGGATACCGGTAGAGGCCAGGCGCTTGCGTGGCTAAGATCCAGAACCTTCCGCTGCAATCAGGATCATCTACAGGGTAATAGGATTACCCAAATCAGGTAAATTAAATTTGATTTAATTTATCTTATTTTATTTTATTTATTAAAATAATAAGAATCAGATCTGAAACATATCAAGATCTGATTAAGATCAAGAGAAAATTTTTGAAATATATCTCTTGATCTAATCAGATCTGGACGAACCTGGACCGGGAAATCAGGATTTCCCTTCAACTGGTATCAGAGCCATGGTTCTAAAATTGTTTAGATCTGATTTTAATTTTATTTTAATTAAAAAATAAAGTGATTTCAGATGTCACATGAGATGTGATCAGATCTGAAATCAGAAAAATTAAAATTAAATGATTTGGATCTAAGAACATGAAGATATGCATGACTAGTTCTAGAATAGAATAGTTCTATAGAATAGTTTTGCATGTCTTTGATTTAATCTGATTAAATCATATTTTAGATCTTCTTATTTACTATTTTCTGATATTATAAGTGTTATAATAACATCTGATAAACAGCAAATAAAAATTATTTAATTTTAAATATCATATGAGATATGATAGATGCATGACTAGACTAGTTGTAGAATAGTTCTACATAATTGTCTAGATTAGAATTTATTTTGATTAGATCAATTTAAATCTAATTTTTTAGATTATTATGTGATAATTTAGATCTGAAAACATGCATGATTTGATACATGAGATGTATGCAAAATATGCCTTGATTAGATCTAAATTTGTATATGAGATATATGATATAGATCTATAACTGTTTTGTAGATTTACATGTTCCTGATTAAGGCGTTCCTCTTGGCCGTCCGGTCATAAGAACGAAGAAGGGTTTAAAGGCCCTCTCTTCCCATTCGATGGGGTGTTCTTATGACGTGTAGGGGTGCTGCGTGTTCGTCCTTAATCAGAAACCCAAAACTTACTTTCTGCAAAACCCTAGATCCTGAAACCCTAGGATTTATTGTGCATATTTTGTTTATGAACCCAACTTAATTAAGAATTAAGTTTATGGAATATTAATTAGGTCTAAAATTGAGAATTTCAGATCTAAGACATATTCATAATACTGGGTTCGGGCTTGGGTAGCTCAATTAGGTCTAAGCGGTTGATCAAACCGAATCAAGAGTTGGTTAGATGGGATCAACAATGCTTAAATTGACCAGCCTAATAGGATTAAGTCTGGGTCAAGATCGAGTCACGATCAAGCAAGACCTAATTAGGCTCAGAGGTTAGAGTCTGGATTGTAGGCTAACCCAATTGGTTCTGACTCAACAATTTGGTGTCTAAGGTAAGTTTGGCACAGACGACCGACTGGTTTTTAATTGGAAGCTACTCGACCTGAATGCGTTCTTGTGCGAGTTAACGGCATATTCCTTCCACCGGTCTCACTTACCTGGCCATATCTGTTGACACAGTTCTGATCTGAGGTGGTCAATAATCCGAGCTGACCCATGCCACTAGGTTAGTCATAATTGTTATGACTAAGCCAAGTCTAGTTTAATGAGACCTGAATCAATTCTCCCTAAGAAAAGATTAAGTCCGAGGTCTTCCACCATTGTAGACGTGCGGGCCCTTCCCGGGGTTGATTGTTCTCGGCTGGATACTGGCTCATACAGTGGCTCAGTTGCACCGGGAAGACGCAACCATGTCTATTAGGCATTGGATGCTATGGGCTGGAGGATGAGTTGGGCTCAATATTTCGGATACGGTGAGAGACCCAATTAGGAACCCAGTCTATGCAAATGGTGGGTCTGACTTAACTAAGGAGTGGATCAATATTCCGGATACGGTGAGATTCATGAATTAGAGACCAAGTTTGGGTGCACCATGATTAGAGAATCATTGAACAAGAGTTGTTCACTCATTGGCTAACCCATCACCAATAACTGTTAGGTGAGGTGATGAGTCAGTTGGTGAGACCGCACCACCCACTAGAAATCATCAATCGCGGAGATTTTCGCATCTCTACAGAGGGAGTGTAGGGATCCGAGAAAATAGTGGGAGCTAATTTGTTTAAAAATAAAATCCCTAAACAAATTGGTCAAGTCAAAATTACAGTATCTAACTAGAATCTTTGACTCTCTACAGGAAAATGTCTGCGTCCAACCCACTGGCACGTATCCTAGACACACATAGACTGACTGGACCCAATTATAAAGATTGGCTCAGGAACTACAAAATTGTTTTGGGTTCAGAGAAGTTAACACATGTTTTGGACCAGGACCCTCCCACCTTACCAGCTCGTCCATCCACTGAACAGAGAGCGTCTCTGGAAAAATGGATTGACGAAGACAATAAGGCCAGATACTACATGTTGGGCTCGATGTCTGATGAGCTCCAGCGCCAACATGAAGATATCGGGACTGCTCGCCAAATGTTGGCTCACCTGCAGGAGATGTTTGGTGAACAGAGTCGCGCAGCCAAATATCAAGTCACGAAAATGACTTTTTAAGGCTAAGATGCGTGATGGGCAGTCAGTCCAAGATCACTGTCTGACAATGATCAAGGACATGGAAGAGCTTGAGAAGCTCGGTGTGAAGTTGGACTTGGATTTGCAGAACGATATTATTCTGCAATCCTTGACTGATGCATATGGGCAATTCATCATGAATTACCACATGCATAAACTTCAAAATTCCTTGGCCGAGTTGATGAATATGCTGGTTACCGCTGAGCTTTCTATGAAAGGTTCTAAAGGCTCAGTTCTTGCTATGGAACGGACTTCTTCCAAAAGAAAGTCTTATGGAAAGAAAAAGAAGTCTGTGAAAAAGCAAAAGGTAGAAGGATCAAAGAAGAAGAAGGCAGAACCGAAGAAGAAGGTCGATGGCAAAGGAAAGTGTTTCCATTGCAACAGCGACGGCCATTGGAAGCGGAACTGCCCTACTTACCTGGCCACCCTGAAGAACAAGAAGGAAGGTCCTTCTGGAGGTATGCTCGTTATTGAGTCTAACCTTACGGTTTCTTCTGCATCCAGTTGGGTGCTTGACTCTGGTTCTAGTGCTCATCTGTGCACTTCTATGCAGGGTCTTGAGGATAGCAGGAGGCTGAGGGATGGAGACATGATCCTACGCATCGGTAATGGAGCAAGAGTTGCTGCAGTAGCCGTGGGAACATACCCTCTGCGATTACCATCTGGTTTAGACTTAGTTTTAAAAGACTGTTATTATGTGCCTGCAGCTAGCAGGAATTTGATTTCTGTTTCATGCTTAGCACAAGAAGGTTATGTGATCACCTTCTTTAAGGACCATTGTAACATTCTTTATGAAAGAAATAAAATTGCAAATGGTTTCCTTGTTAATGGTCTTTATCAGTTGCATATTGATGTACCTGTTTTAACTATCGAGCAAAACGTGAATGCCAAACGACCTAGGGATAGTCCAAACGACAGATATCTATGGCACCTGAGATTAGGTCATATAGCAGAAGATAGGATTAACAAATTGGAGAAAAATGGGCTATTGAGTCCATTGACTTTTGAGTCATATCCAACTTGTGAATCTTGTCTTCAAGGCAAAATGACTAAACTCCCTTTTGTTGGACATGGGGAGAGGGCCACAGATCTCCTTGCCCTAGTACATACTGATGTGTGCGGCCCATTCGATGTGCCGGCTAGAGGCAATTTTGTCTACTTCATTACCTTTACCGATGATCTGTCTAGGTATGGGTATGTGTATCTTATGAGACATAAGTCTGAAGCCTTTGAAAAGTTCAAAGAATTCAGACATGAAGTAGAAAAACAAACTGGAAAACCCATTAAGGTTCTTCGATCAGATCGAGGAGGTGAATACCTTAGCCGGGAATTCCTAGACTATCTTAAGGAAAATGGCATAGTCTCTCAATGGACTCCACCAGGAACACCTCAACTCAACGGGGTTTCAGAACGGAGAAATCGGACTCTATTGGATATGGTTCGATCCATGATGAGCTTCACAGACCTCCCAGATTTTCTTTGGGGACATTCATTATTAACTTCAATCTATTTACTGAATAGGGTTCCCTCTAAAACCGTTCCTACCACACCGTATGAGATATGGCACGGTAAGAAACCAAGTCTGAGTCATCTCAGAATTTGGGGTTGTCCGGCTTATGTCAAAAGACAACAAGCGGACAAGTTAGAGTTTAGGTCCTTTAGAGCTCGATTCATAGGATATCCTAAAGAGTCATTAGGATACTATTTCTACATTCCAGAAGACCACAATGTGATTGTGAGTCGACATGCCATATTTCTTGAAAAATAGTTTATTCAAGATAGCGGCATTGGAAAGCAGATTAAGCTTGATGAGAAAGTCTCACAAGCAGAAAGAGCTAAGGACCAAGTGGAACCAAATCAGGTTGAGCCAATAAGAACACTACCTCCTCCACCTCGTAGATCGGAAAGAGTTTCCCGTCCCCCTGAAAGATACTTAGGTATTATTTCAGAGGAACGTAGAGGAAATGTTCCTCATAGGTAATGGTGCTCATGGTGATGATCCCAAAACCTACAACGAGGCGATATCAGATATCGACTCCGAGAAATGGCTTGAGGCAATGAAGTCAGAAGATTCGACTCGATGCACTCAAACCAAGTCTGGACCTTGGTAGATCCACCAGAAGGTATAGTACCTATTGGGTGTAAATGGATCTTCAAGAGAAAGATTGGTGCAGATGGGAATGTGGAGACATTCAAGGCTAGACTGGTGGCAAAAGGTTATAGTCAACGTGAAGGCATTGACTATCAGGATACCTTTTTCCCGGTAGCTATGCTAAAATCCATCCGCACATTGCTTGCTGTTGCAGCCTATTTCGATTATGAAATATGGCAAATGGACGTGAAAACGGCATTCCTAAATGGATATCTTGAGGAAGATATCTATATGGAACAGCCGCTAGGTTTCACATCCAGTGATACTGATCACAAGGTTTGCAAGCTGCAAAGGTCCATATATGGACTTAAGCAAGCATCTCGGAGCTGGAACACTCGTTTCAATGATGTGATCAAAAAGTTTGGTTTCATCAAAAATGAAGAGGAACCATGTGTTTTCAAAAGGGTCAGTGGGAGCGCTGTTGTCTTCCTCGTATTGTACGTGGATGACATCCTCCTTATTGGGAATGATATTCCCATGTTGACATCAGTCAAGATGTGGTTGTCCAAGGAATTCTCCATGAAAGACCTAGGTGAAGCATCCTTTATTCTAGGAATTAAGGTCTATAGGGATAGACCGAATAGGATGCTAGGACTTTCACAGAAGATGTACATAGAGGAAGTACTAAAGAGGTTTAGTATGGAAAACTCTAAGAGGGGATTAATACCCTTCAGACATGGTATTCATCTTTCCAAGAAGATGTGCCCCAGCACACCTGAGGAAATAGAACGCATGAGCAAGATCCCTTATGCTTCTGCAATAGGGAGCCTCATGTATGCCATGCTATGTACACGACCTGATATAGCCCATGCTGTGAGTGTCACAAGCAGATATCAGTCAAATCCAGGTGAAGAACACTGGACTTCTGTGAAATGTATCCTTAAGTACTTGAGAAGAACTAAGGATATGATGTTGGTCTTTGGTAATGGAGAACTCCAAGTTCAGGGATACACAGACTCGGACTTCATGTCCGATATAGATGATCGAAAGTCGACATCTGGAAGTCTGTTTGTGTGCAATGGTGGAGCTGTCAGCTGGAAGAGTTCCAAGCAAACTGTGATAGCAGATTCCACCATGGAAGCAGAATATATAGCTGCATCAGAGGCTGCAAAGGAAGCATTCTGGTACAAGAAGTTTGCTGCAGAAATTGGAGTAATGCCATCAGATGCCATTCCTCTTTACTGCGACAACAATGGCGCCATAGCCCTTGCTAAGGAGCCGAGGTCTCACCAGAAGTCCAAGCACATTGAGCGGCGATATCATCTCATCCGCGATTACCTTGAGAAAGGTTACGTTGAGGTCAAGAGAGTCAACTCCGCAGATAATGTGGCAGACCCACTTACAAAGCCGTTGGGCCAGCAGAAGATCGAAGCCCACCTTGAGAAGATGGGACTTAGACTTGTAGCCAATTGGCTTTAGGACAAGTGGGAAGATTGTTAGATATATGTGCCCTAGAAGCCAGAATTGGCTGACACTTGTAATACACTTCTAGGGGCAAAATTGTAATTTTGACTATAATTTAATAAAATGGGTTATTTTCTATCACACACCTGTGTATTTAGTGTCTGTGATACATCCTTTGAGTTAATGGTAATGATAATTCATATTTTCAAGAGTTGAAAATTTAAGACATGAATAATCATTATTAACTCATAAACAGCTCCCGACCATAGGATCATCACGAGGATGGTGATTGATCCGGAAGGTTGGTGTACGATCGCTTCTCTTTAGTAGATGAGTCTTGAGTCTACGGTGTGGAGACACCGGAGCGAGAGTACAGGTACTCGTTAGAGAACGAGGGCACTGAGCGTGACCACCTCGAGTAGTCATTAGGAAGTCTACCTTCTCGTCAATGACTGACTCGATGCTGCAGTAGTGTGTCTGGTTCTTTGACCTGAGATGCATCGGCAGTTCACCTTGAGGGTGTTATAGTTTGACTACACCATTACTCGGTCTCCTAGCCATATGGAACCCTGAGGTGTATGTTGGCTATAGCATGTTCATTGTAGGAACTGGATTGCATCAAGATGGGATCTATCTACCTCGGTGGTAGAGGAGTAGCCCTATGATGATCATGAGAATCAAGTCCAGAAATCCATGGCCATGGTAGAGTGAAATAATAGAAAGAGTTTCTATTTAGATTTTCACATTGGACTCGAATCGAATGATTACATCATATGACAGAGACTAGGGTTTGACGAGTTCACCTTAACCCTAATCTGATCGGGGCTCAAGATAGAAGAACTTAATCACACAGGTAGCTGCACCAAGAGGTTCGCATTCAGCTCTGATGGGTTGCCACCATATACTGCTAGGTGTCACTGGTGGATTTTGGGAGCAATTAGAATGATTTAGATGATCGATCATTCTAGCTGTTCGAATCAGAAGAGTTCTGATCCATCGAAAGGAGTTTCGATGATGTCTATGATAGAGATCATGACATATCCCATTACCATACAGAACTGAACCTAACTGGGTCACACAAACAAGGGTTTGAATCTGGTGATCATCAATTGAACTGATCTAGTTCAATTGATCTGAATGAGATTCAATTAGGTTCAAGGAAATCGTGCTAGCACTCGATTGAACCTAACGTTCTTCTTTTACTATCATAAATAAGTTGTCCTGACTGAGCCAAAGGAGTTTGTGCTCAATCAGAGGCCTTCATATGGTCTGACTGGAGGTTGTCCAAGTCAGAATAGGTTGTCTTATTTGTAAGACATTACCTGCCATTTTTGGTCACCTGCCATTTCTTGTTCTTTGACTTTGGTCAAAAGTCTACCTTTGACTGGTCAAACGTTGACCATTCACCCTTTGACTTTTGACCACATGTCATGCACCTATTGGAGAGCTGGTGGGGGCCTGTCCCCCTGCCAGAACCTGGCAAGGAGAAGGGCGCACGCCAAGGGTGGCGTGAGCCCAAGTAGGAGGCGCCTAGGAGTCCTTGTTGGACAAGGACTCCACCTCCCTTTTGGATTCCAATCAGAGTTCTACTAAGAATCCAGTTTGACTGGTCTTAGGCGCCCTCTAAGGAGGAATCCAGGGGTCTCTATTCCAACCAATCAGATTTAGATCTGATTTCACAAAGGGTTGTGATTGGTTGAGAGGAAGAGGAGTTGGATCACAAGAGGTCTATAAATAAGACCCTGCGCCCAACCCTAATTCCAAGTGAAAGTGAATGCTATTAGATACGCCCCAAGGCTGCCTCTCCCCTCCTTCTCCATGCCATAGTCTCTTCTCCCCTTGCTCTCCACGTCCAAAAGGTGTTTTGGACTTTAGGTTGGTGCGATTCAGATCAAGGAAAGGCGATCAAAAGCAAGAAGGCTGCGCTGCTGCAAAAGGACGACTGCAGATCTTCAAAAGAGTTTTGAAGATCCTCCAGATCAGATCCAGATCTGATTTTTGGAGGTGTGATAGAGAAGAAGAGGATCTCCAGATCCAACCCGAGTGGATACCGGTAGAGGCCAGGTGCTTGCGTGGCTAGATCCAGAACCTTCCGCTGCAATCAGGATCATCTACAGGGTAATAGGATTACCCAAATCAGGTAAATTAAATTTGATTTAATTTATCTTATTTTATTTTATTTATTAAAATAATAAGAATCAGATCTGAAACATATCAAGATCTGATTGAGATCAAGAGAAAATTTTTGAAATATATCTCTTGATCTAATCAGATCTGGACGAACCTGGACCGGGAAATCAGGATTTCCCTTCAGCTATATCATCTCACTTGTTGGCCTTCCCTTTTTCTGATCTCAAAAGGGGACAATCTCTTCTCAGGTGTCTAGGCTGATGACATTTATAATATTTCAATATCATCTTCCTCTGATCTCGAGACTTTGACCTGCCCTTGGATTTTCCTCTTGCCTTCTCCTTTGATCTTTCCTATCTTTCATTCACAACCAAGATCTCAGACTTAGGGTCTCCCTTGCAGATCTTCTCCCTTTGCTCATTTAATCTGAGCACACCAACAACCTCTTCATAGTTTAAGATCTCCTTCTCATAAACTAAAGTTGTTGTAAGACCATCATACAAACCTGGAAGAGAACATAATAGCAACACTCAATCCTCCTTGTCGATCTTCACATCCAAATTCATCACTTCAAAACATACTTGCTTGAACCATTGGATATGTGCAACAAGATCTTCGCCTTCAGGCATCCTCAGACTATACAGTTGTTTCTTCAACCATAGCTTGTTCGCCATGTTTTTTCCCATGTATATGTTCTCCAGTCTATCCCAGAGCCCCTTAGCTATAGTCTTTATGCAAACCTCGAGCAAAATCTGATTGGTCAAGCACATTCGGATTGTGCTAAAAGTAATTTCCTCCAACTCTTTTTAATCCTCAGCACTGATCTTTTTTGGTTTTTTTTTTGTTAAAACTTTGTAGACCCTCTACTGAACCAACAAGTCCTTTATCCTTTGCTGCAATAGGATAAAATTTTCCTTGCCGTCGAAATTCTCAAAGTCCATCTTGAATCCACTTGATCCCATGACTTCAAACAAGTCAAGAATAAATCTCTAAAACCCTTCAAGATCACACACACTAGCAAAACTATCCTTCAAAGAAGATCTAACTAGCCCTAGATCCTCTTTCCAAACTTCTATATTGCCGTTCGTCCGTGTAATCAATCTCCACCTCAATCTAAAGACAACCATGAAGCAAACTAGGAGTTTTAGGATAAAACCTAGTGCAGCAAATCCTAGATGTAGTAAATCCCAGGTGCCTTCCTTCCATGCAATACCGCTCTGATACCAATTATTGGGAATACGCGCTCTTCCCACATGGACCGGTATAGCCATTGGTGATTAGCCAAGCAATAAGAAAGAATCTTGCAAAGATTACTATGGAAGTATGATCAAACAATTTAAGAATTAGAAAAGAAGAGAAGAAGAGATTTTCGAAAGAAAAGAGCTTTTATTAAGTATAACTCAGCATCTCTACAACCTTGACCTATTTTCAGTATATATACTTTACAAAGGGTTAAGCCCAAGCTCATAGAAAAATTTTTCAAATCTAAATAATCCACGTATACAAAATAATAACCTATAAAAACTGAGTTGATCCAGTTTCAGACTAAGCCGGCTAACCTACAACTGGGTTGGCTCAGTTTCAGACTGAGCCGACCCAGTTATGTACCATGCCTATAGTCCCAAAATCACTGCTCTCTGTTTGGATTTTTCTCTGAGACCTAGCTGACCCAGTTCTGGATAGAGCCGGCCCAGTTTTCAACTTAGCCGGCTTAGTCTCAGGGTGAGTCGGCCCAATTTCTGAACTTTACTAGGAGAGCTGATTTCTCTTCCAGCTCACTTCTATCTTTTCATGACCTATCTTCTCATATTTTCAAAACTTGGAAGTGCCACTTCTGAGCTCACACCACATACAAGACAAGGAATACTACTATTGGACTATTAGCCCATTTGTAAATGCAGGGCTCTTCTCCATTTTTAACAAAGCCATACATTTTGATCACTTTACCAAAATGCATGTTCCAACTCAAAGATGCCTACTTCAATCCATAAATAGATCTTTGAAGCCTGCACACCTTAGACTCATCTATGGATGTGAATCCCTTAGGTTGTATCATATACACCTCTTTGCTCAACTCTTCATTTAGGAAAGCTATCTTCATATCCATCTGCCAGATCTCATAGTCCAGATTGGTAGCAATCGCAAGCATAATCCGAATGAATTTGAGCATTACCATAGAGGAGAATGTCTCGTCATAGTCAATACTATAATGTTGATGATATCCCTTGACAACTAGATGAAATTTATAGGTCTCCACCTTTCCATTTGCACCCCTCTTCCTTTTGAAGACCTACTTACACCCTAAATAGTTTTGCATGTCTTTGATTGAATCTTGATTAAAATCATATTTTAGATCTTCTTATTTACTAATTTTCTGATTATTATAAAGTGTATAATAATATCTGAATAAAACAGCAAATAAAAATTATTTAATTTTAAATAATCATTATGAGATATGAATAGATGCATCCATGGACTAGACTAATTGTAGAATAGTTCTACATAATTGTCTAGATTAGAATTATTTGGATAGTTCCAATTTTAAAATCTAATTTTCTGACTTATTACTGTGATAAATTTAGATCTTGAAAATTATGCATTGATTTGATACATGAGGATGTAATTGAAATATGCCTTGAATTAGATCTAGGATTTATTATGAGATATATTGATATAATCCTATTAACTGTTTGTAGATAACATGTTCCTGATTTAAGGGCGTTCCTTCTTGGCCGTTCGGTCATAAGAACGAAGAAGGGTTTTTTTGGAAGGCCATCTCTTCCCATTCGATGGGTGTTCTTAGACGTTAGGGGTGCTGCGTGTTCGTCCTTAATCAGAAAACCCAAAACTTAACTTTCTGAAAACCCTAGATACCTGAAACGCCTAGAGATTTATTGTGCTATTTGTTTATTGACCACCCAACTTAATTTAAGAATTAAGTTTCATGGAATATATTAATTAGGTCTAAAATGAAATTTTAAGATCTAAAGACATATTATTAAACTGGTGTTCGGGCTTGGGTAGCTCAATTTAGGTCTAACGGTATCAAACCGAATTCAAGAGTTGGTAGATGGGATCAAACAATGTTAAATTGACCAGCCTAATAGGATTAAGTCTGGTCAAGATCGATCACGATCAAGCAAAGAAGACCTAATTAGGCTCAGAGGTTAGAGTGTCTGGATTGTAGGGCTAACCCAATTAGTTCTGACTCAACAATTTTTTGGTGTCTAAGGTAAGTTTTGGAAACAGACGGACCGACTGGTTTATTAATTGGGAAGCTACCTCGACCTGAATGGTCTGTGCGAGTTAACGGCATATTCTTCCACCGATCTCACTTACCTGGCCATATCTGTGACACAGGTTCTGATCTGAAGGTGGTCAATAATTCGAGCTGACCCATGCCACTAGGTTAGTCATAATTGTTATGACTAAGCCAAGTCTAGTTAATTGAGACCTGAATCAATTCTCCCTAAGAAAAAGATTAAGTCGAGAGTCTTCCACCATTGTTAGGACGTGCGGGCCCTTCCCGGTTGATTGTTTCTCGGCTGGATATAGTTGGCTTCAGTTGCACGCGGGGAAGACGCAACATGTCTATTAGGCATTTGGATGCTATGCTGGGAGGATGAGTTGGGCTCAATATTCTGATTACGGTGAGAGACCCAATTAGGAACCAGTCTATTGCAAATGGTGGGTCTGACTTTAAACTAAGGAATGGATTCAATATTCTGGATACGGTGTGAATTTTCATGATTAGAGACCAAGTTTGGTGTGCACCATGATTAGGAGAATCATTGAACAAGAGTTGTCATTCATTGGGCTAAACCCATCACCAATAACTGTAGGTGAGTGATGAGTCAGTTGGTTGAGGCCGCACCACCCAACTAGAAATCATCATCCGGAGATTTTCGATCTTACAGAGGGAGTGTGGAACCGAGAAAATCAGTGGCGAGCTATATTTGTTTAAAAATAAAATCCTTAACAAATTGGTCAAGGTCAAAATTACAGTATCTAACTAGAATCTTAACTCTCTACAGGAAAATGTCTGCGTTCCAACCCCTGCACGTATCCTAAAAACACACATAGACTACTGGACCCAAATTATAAAAAGATTGGCTTCAGAAAACTACAAATTGTTTTGGGTTCGAGAAGTTAACACATGTTTTGACCAGGACCCTCCCACCTTACCCAGCTCGTCCATCCACGGAATAGAGAGCGTCTCTGGAAAAAATGATTGACGAAGACAATAAGGGCCAGATACTTACATGTTTGCGGCTCGATGCTAGGAGCTCCAGCGCCAACATTTTAAAGATTTCGGGACTGCTCGCCAAATGTTGCTCCACCTGCAGGAAGATGTTTGTTGTGACCAGAGTCGCGCAGCCAATATCAAGTCACCGAAAACGACTTTTTTAAGGGCTAAGATGCGTGATGGGCAGCAGTCCCAAATCCACTTGTCTGGACAATGATCAAGGGACATTGGAAGACTTGAGAAGCTCGTTGTTGAAGGTTGGACTTTGGATTTGCAGAATCTGATATTAATTCTGCAAATCCTTGACTGATGCATAATGGGTAAATCATTCATTGAAATTAACCACATGCATAAACTTCAAATTCCTTGGCCGACGTTGATGAATATGCTGGTTTACCGCTGAGCTTTCTATTGAAAGGTTCTAAAGGCTCAGTTTCTTGCTATGAACGGAACTTCTTCCAAAAGAAAGTCTTATGGAAAGAAAAGAAAGGTCTGTGAAAAAGCAAAAGGTAGAAGGATCAAAGAGGAAAGAAGGGCAGAACGAAGAAGAAGGTCGATGGCAAAAGGAAGTTGTTTTCCCATTGCAACAGCAACGGCCATTGGGAAGCGGAACATGCGCCTACTTAACCTGGCAACCCTTGAAGAACAAAGAAGGAAGGTCCCTTGCTGGAGGTATGGCTCGTTATTTGAGTCTAACCTATAGCGGTTACTTCTGCACCAGTTGGGTGCTTGACGTCTGGTTTCTAGTGCTCATCTGTGCATTCTACTGGAGGTCTTGAGGATAGCAGGAGGCTGCAGGGATGGGAGACATTGATCCTACGCATGCGGTAATGGAGCAAGAGTTGCTGCGTAGCCGTGGGAACAACCCTTCTGCGATTACCATCTGCGTTTATAGACTTTAGTTAAAAGACTGTTATTATGTGCCTGCAGCTAGGCAGGAATTTGATTTTCTGTTTCATGCTAGACATAAGAAAAGGTTATTGTGATTTCACCTTCTTTAAGGACCATTTGTTAACATTTTCTTTATTGAAGAAATAAAATTGCAAATGGTTTCCTTGTTAATTGGTCTTTATCAGTTGCATATTGATGTTAACCTATTTAACTATCGAGCCAAAACGTGAATGCCAATACGGACTAGGGGTATCCAAACGACAGATATTCTATGGCACCTGAGATTAGGTCATATACAGAAGATAGGGGATTAAACAAAATTGGAGAAAAATGGCGCTATTTGAGTCCATTGACTTTTAGTCATATCCAACTTTGTGAATCTTGTCTCAATGCAAAATACTAAACTCCTTTTGTGGAAATTGGGGATGAGGGCCCACAGATCTCCTTGCCCTAGTACAACTGATGTTTGCGGCCCATTCGATGTGCCGGCTAGAGGCAATTGTGTCTACTTCAATTAACCTTTTATCGATGATCCATCTAGGTATGAGGTATGTGTATCTTATGAGACACAAGTCAGAAGCCTTTGAAAAGTTCAAAAGAATTCAGACATGAAGTAGAAAAACAAATTGGGAAAACCCATTAGATTCTTCGATCAGATCGAGGGAGGTGAATCTTAGCAGGGATTCCTAGGGACTATCTTAAGGGAAAAATGGCATAGTCTTCTCAATGGACTCCACCAGGAACACCTCAACTTCAACGGGGTTCAGAACGGAGAAATCGGACTCTATTTGGATATGGTTTCGATCCATTTGATGAGCTTCAACAGACCTCCAGATTTTCTTTGGGGGACATTCATTATTAACTTCAATCTATTATACTTAATAGGAATTTCCTCTTAAAATCGTTCCTCCACACCGTACTGAGACATATGGCACGTAAGAGAAACCAAGTCTGAGTCATCTCAGAATTTGCGGGTTGTCCGGCTTTATGTCAAAAGACAACAAGCGGGACCAAGTAGAGTTTAGTCCTTTAGAGCTCGATTTCATAGATATCCTAAAGAGTCATTAGCGATACTATTTCTACATTCAGAAGACCAACCAATGTGATGTGTGAGTCGACATTGCCATTATTTTCCTTGAAAAAATAGTTTATTCAAAGATAGCGGCATTAGAAAGAAGATTAAGGATGATGATGAAAGTCTCACAAGTGGAAAGAGCTAAGGACCAAGTGAACCAAATCAGGTTGAGCCAATAAGAACACTACCTCCTCCACCTCGTAGATCGGAAAGGAGTTTCCGTTCCTTCCTGAAAGATTACTTAGGTATTATTTTCAGAGAGTAGGAAGAAGAAAATGTTCCTCTTCATAGGTAATGGTGCTTCATTGGTTGATGGATCCCAAAAAAACCACAACGAGCGATATTCAGATATCGACTCCGAGAAATTTGGCTTGAGGCCAATTGAAGTCCAAAGAGATCCGACTCGATGCACTCAAACCAAGTCTGGACCTTGGTAGATCCACAAGAATATTTAGTAACCTATTGGTGTAAATGGATCTTCAAGAGAAAGATTGGTGCAGATTGGGAATGTGGAGACATTCAAGGCTAGACTGGTGGCAAAAAGGTTTTAGCAACGTGAAGGCATTGACTATCAGGATACCTTTTTCCGGTAGCTTGCTAAAATTCCATCCGCACATTGGCTTGCTGTTGCAGGCCTATTTTTCGATTATGAATATGGCAAATGGACGTGAAAATGCATTCCTAAATGCGATATCTTGGAGGAAGATTCTTATGGAACAGCCAACTAGGGTTTTTCACACCAGGATACTATCACAAGGTTTGCAAGCTGCAAAGGGTCCATATATGGACTTAAGCAAGCAGCATTCTCGGCTGGAAACACTCGTTTTCAATATGTTGATCAAAAAGGTTGGTTTTCATCAAAAAATGAAGAGGAAACCATTGTGTTTTTAAAAAGTGTCAGTGGGACGTGTTGTCTTCCTCGTATTGTACGTGGATGACTTCCTCTTATTGGGAATGATATTCCCATGTTTGAACACAGGTCAAGATTTATGGTTCGTCCAAGGAAATTCCCATGAAAGTACCTAGGTGAAGCATCCTTTTATTCTATTTGGAATTAAGTCTATAGAGATAGACCGAATAGGATTGCTAGGACTCTTCACAGAAATGTACATAGAGGAAAGATACTAAAAGAGATTTAGTATGGAAAATCTAAGAGGGGGGATTAATACCCTTCAGGACATGGTATTCATCTTTCCAAGAAGATGTGCTCCAGCACACCTAGGAAATAGAACGCATGAGCAACGATTCCCCTTATGCTTCTACAATTAGGGAGCCCATGTATGGCCATGCATATGTAAACACGACCTATAGTAGCCCTGCCTTTGGTGTCACAAGCAGATATCAGTCAAATCCACGGTGAAGAAACACTGGACTTCTGTGAAGTGTAATCCTTAAGTACTGAGAAGAACTAAGGATATGATGTTGTCTGGAATGGAGAAACTCCAAGTCAGGGATAATAGACTCGACTTCATGTCCGATATAGATGATCGGAAAAGTCGACATCTGGAAGGTCTGTTTGTGTGCAATGGTGGAGCTGGTCAGCTGGAAGAGTTCCAAGCCAACTGTGCATTAGCAGATTCCACCATGGAAGCAGAATATTATTACTGCATCAGAGGCGGCAAAGAAGTATTCTGGTACAAGAAGTTTGCTGCAGAAATTTGGAGTTAATGCCATCAGATGCATTCCTCTTTACTGCGACGAACAATGGCGCCATAGCCCCTTGCTAAGGAGCAGGTTCAACCAGAAGTCCACGCCATTCTGAGCGGCGATATCATCTCATCCGCATTACCTTTGAAAAAGTTACGTTGAGTCAAGAGATCAACTCCGCAGAGATAATGTGGCAGACCCACTTTACAAAGCTTTGGGCCAGCAGAAGGATCCGAAAGCCCACCTTGAGAAGATGGGACTGAGAACTTGTAAAGCCAATTGGCTTAGGACAAGTGGAAGATTTTAGATATATTGTGCCCTAGAAGCCAGAATTGGCTGACACTTGTAATTACACTTCTAGGGCCAAAAAATTTGTAATTTTTGACTATAATTTATTTAAAATGGGGTTATTTTCTATCCACACCTGTTGTATTTAGTGTCTGATACATCCTTTGATTAACGGTAATTGATAATCTTTCATTTTTCAAGTAGGAAAATTTTTAAGACATTGATAATCATTATTAACTCATAAACAGCTCCCGACCATAGAGAATCATCACTGAGGATGGTGATTGTCCCCGGAAGGTATTATGGTTACGATTGCTTCTTCTTTAGATAGATGAGGTTCTTGAGGTTCTACGGTGTGGAGACACCGGAGCGAAGAGTACAGGTACTCGTTCAGAGAAAAAGGGCATGAGCCGTGGACCACCTCGAGTAAGTCATTAGGAATCTACCTTCTCGTCAAATGGACTTGACTTGATGCTGCCAGTAGGGTTGTGTCTGGTTCTTTGCCTGAGATGCATCGGCAGTTCACCTTGAGGGTGTTTATAGTTTGGACTACACCATTACGTCGTCTCCTAGCCATATGGAACCCTGAGGTTGTATGTTGGCTATAGCATGTTCATTGTAGGGAACTGGATGCTTCAAGATTGGAATCTATCTACCTCGGTGGTTAGAGGGAGTAGCCCTATTTTTGATGATCATGAGAATCAATCCAGAAAATCCATGCCAATGTAGAGTGACATATAGAAAAGAGTTTCTATTTAGATTTTCACATTGGACTCGAACCGGAATGATTACATCATATGGACAGAGAACTGGGGTTTGACGAGTTCACCTTAACCCTAAATCTGATCGGGGCTCAATGATAGAAGAACTAATCACACCAAGTAGCTCACCACTAGAGGTTCCACATTTCAACTCTTGATGGTTGCCCATATACTGCTAGTGTCATGGTGGATTGGGAGCAATTAGCAATGATTTAGATGATCGACATTTAGTGTTCGAATCAAAGAGTTCTATTCCATCGAAAAGGAGTTTCGATGATGTCTTATGATAGAGATCATACATATCCCATTACATACCAGAACTGAATTAACTGGGTCACACAACAAGGGTTTTGAATCTTGGTTGATTCATCAATTGAAACTGATCTAGTTCAATTTTGATCTGGAAATGAGATTCCAATTAGTTCAAGGAAAATCGTGCTAGCACTCCGATTGAACCTAACGTTCTTCTTTTACTATCATAAATAAGTTGTCCTGTCTGAGCCAAAGGAGTTTTTGTGGTCAATCAGAGGCCTTCATATTGGTTCTGACTGGAGGTTGTCCAGTCAGAATTAGGTTGTCTTATTTGTAAGACATTACCTGCCATTTTGGGTTCACCTTGCCATTTCTTTCTTTGACTTTGGTCAAAAGTCTACCTTTATGGTCAAACGCTTGACCATTCACCCTTTGACTTTTTGACCACATGTCATGACCTATTGGAGAGGCTTGGTGGTGGCCTGTCCCCCTGCCAGAACCTGGCAAGGGAGAAGGGCACACGCCAAGGGTGGCGTTGAAGCCCAAGTTAGGGAGGCGCCTAGGAGTCCTTGTTGGACAAGGACTCCACCTCCCTTTTTGGATTCCAATCAGGTTCTACTAAAGACTCCAGTTTGACTGGGTCTTAGGCGCCCTCTAAGGAGGAATACAGGGGTCTCTATTCCAACCAATCAGATTTAGATCTGATTTCACAAAGGGTTGTGATTTGGTGAGAGGAAGGGAGTTGATCACAAGAGGTATATAAATAAGCCTGCGCCCAACCCTAATTCCAAGTGGGAAAGTTGAATTGCTATTTTAGATACGCCCCAAGGCTGCCCTCTCCCCTCCTTCTCCATGCCATAGTCTCTTCTCCCCTTGCTCTCCACGTCCAAAAAGGTGTTTTTGGACTTTAGTCTGTGCGATTCAGATCTTAGGAAGGGCGATTCAAAATCAAGCAAAGGCTGCCGCTGCTGCAAAAGGACGGATTGTTAGATATATGTGCCCTAGAAGCCAGAATTGGCTGACACTTGTAATACACTTCTAGGGGCAAAATTATAATTTTGACTATAATTAATAAAATGGGTTATTTTCTATCACATATGTGTATTTAGTGTCTGTGATACATCCTTTGAGTTAATGGTAATGATAATTCATATTTTCAAGAGTTGAAAATTTAAGACATGAATAATCATTATTAACTCATAAAATGCTCCCGACCATAGGATCATCACGAGGATGGTGATTGATCCGGAAGGTTGGTGTACAATCGCTTCTCTTTAGTAGATGAGTCTTGAGTCTACGGTGTGGAGACACCGGAGCGAGAGTACAGGTACTCGTTAGAGAACGAGGGCACTGAGCGTGACCACCTCGAGTAGTCATTAGGGAAGTCTACCTTCTCGTCAATGACTGACTCGATGCTGCAGTAGTGTGTGTCTGGTTCTTTGACCTGAGGATGCATCGGCAGTTCACCTTGAGGGTGTTATAGTTTGACTACACCATTACTCGGATCTCCTAGCCATATGGAACCCTGAGGTGTATGTTGGCTATAGCATGTTCATTGTAGGAACTGGATTGCATCAAGATGGAATCTATCTACCTCGGTGGTAGAGGAGCAGCCCTATGATGATCATGAGAATCAAGTCCAGAAAAAAATCCATGGCCATGGCAGAGTGAAATAATAGAAAGAGTTTCTATTTAGATTTTCACATTGGACTCGAATCGAATGATTACATCATATGACAGAGACTAGGGTTTGACGAGTTCACCTTAACCCTAATCTGATCGGGGCTCAAGATAGAAGAACTTAATCACACAGGTAGCTGCACCAAGAGGTTCGCATTCAGCTCTGATGGGTTGCCACCATATACTGCTAGGTGTCACTGGTGGATTTTGGGAGCAATTAGAATGATTTAGATGATCGATCATTCTAGCTGTTCGAATCAGAAGAGTTCTGATCCATCGAAAGGAGTTTCGATGATGTCGATGATAGAGATCATGACATATCCCATTACCATACAGAACTGAACCTAACTGGGTCACACAAACAAGGGTTTGAATCTGGTGATCATCAATTGAACTGATCTAGTTCAATTGATCTGAATGAGATTCAATTAGGTTCAAGGAAATCGTGCTAGCACTCGATTGAACCTAACGTTCTTCTTTTACTATCATAAATAAGTTGTCCTGACTGAGCCAAAGGAGTTTGTGCTCAATCAGAGGCCTTCATATGGTCTGACTGGAGGTTGTCCAAGTCAGAAAAGGTTGTCTTATTTTGTAAGACATTACCTGCCATTTTTGGTCACCTGCCATTTCTTGTTCTTTGACTTTGGTCAAAAGTCTACCTTTGACTGGTCAAACGTTGACCATTGACACTTTGACTTTTGACCACATGTCATGCACCTATTGGAGAGCTGGTGGGGGCCTGTCCCCCTGCCAGAACCTGGCAAGGAGAAGGGCGCACGCCAAGGGTGGCGTGTGCCCAAGTTGGAGGCGCCTAGGAGTCCTTGTTGGACAAGGACTCCATCTCCCTTTTGGATTCCAATTAGAGTTCTCCTAAGAACCAACTTTGACTGGTCTTAGGCGCCCTCTAAGGAGGAATCCAGGGGACTCTATTCCCACCAATCAGATTTAGATCTGATTTCACAAAGGGTTGTGATTGGTTGGGAAGAAGAGGAGTTGGATCACAAGTTAGTCTATAAATAAGACCCTGCGCCCAACTCAATTAAGTGAAATTGAATCATTAAATTCCCATGCCCCAAGGCTGCCTCTCCCCTCCTTCCTCCATGCCAAGTCTCTTCTCCCCTTCCTCTCCACGTCCAAAAAGAGTTTTGGACTTTGGTTGGTGCGATTCAGATCAAGAAAGGCGATCAAAAGCAAGAAGGCTGCGCTGCTGCAAAGGACGACTGCTGATCTTCAAAAGAGTTTTGAAGATCCTCCAGATCAGATCCAGATCTGATTTTTGGAGGTGTGATAGAGAAGAAGAGGATCTCCAGATCCAACCCTGAGTGGATACCGGTAGAGGCCAGGCGCTTGCGTGGCTAGATCCAGAACCTTCCGCTGCAATCAGGATCATCAACAGGGTAATAGGATTACCCAAATCAAGGTAAATTAAATTTGATTTAATTTATCTTATTTTATTTTATTTATTAAAATAATAAGAATTCAGATCTAAAATATATCAAGATCTGATTGAGATCAAGAGAAAAATTTTTGAAATATATCTCTTGATCTGATCAGATCTGAACGAACCTGGACCGGAAATCAGGATTTTCCCTTCAACTGGTATCAGAGCCAAGGTTCTAAAATTATTTAGATCTGATTTTAAATTTATTTTAATTAAAAAATAAGTGATTTTAGATGTCACATGAGATGTGATCAGATCTGAAATCAGAAAAAATTAAAATTAAATGATTTGGATCTAAGATTAGAAAATATGCATGACTAGTTCTAAAATAGAATAGTTCTATAGAATAGTCTTGCATGTTTTGATTTAATCTGATTAAATCATATTTTAGATCTATTTATTTACTATTTTTTGATATTATAATTAGTGTTATAATAACATCTAAAAAATAGCAAATAAAAATTATTTAATTTTAAATATCATATGAGATATGATTGATGCATGTCTAGACTAGTTGTAGAATAGTTCTACATAATTGTCTAGATTAGAATTTATTTTGATTAGATCAATTTAAATCTAATTTTTTAGATTATTATGAGATAATTTAGATCTGAAAATATGCATGATTTGATACATGAGATGTATGCAAAATATGCCATGATTAGATCTAATTTGTATATGAGATATATGATATAGATCTAAAACTGTTTTGTAGTATTACATGTTCCTGATTAAGGCGTTCCTCTTGGCCGTCCGGTCATAAGAACGAAGAAGGGTTTAAAGGCCCTCTCTTCCCATTCGATGGGGTGTTCTTATGATGTGTAGGGGTGCTGCGTGTTCGTCCTTAATCAGAAACCCAAAACTTACTTTCTGCAAAACCCTAGATCCTGAAACCCTAGGATTTATTGTGCATATTTTGTTTATGAACCCTACTTAATTAAGAATTAAGATTATGGAATATTAATTAGGTCTAAAATTGAGAATTTTAGATCTAAGACATATTCATAATACTGGGTTCGGGCTTGGGTAGCTCAATTAGGTCTAAGCGGTTGATCAAACCGAATCAAGAGTTGGTTAGATGGGATCAACAATGCTTAAATTGACCAGCCTAATAGGATTAAGTCTGGGTCAAGATCGAGTCACGATCAAGCAAGACCTAATTAGGCTCAGAGGTTAGAGTCTGGATTGTAGGCTAACCCAATTGGTTCTGACTCAACAATTTGGTGTCTAAGGTAAGTTTGGCACATACGACCGACTGGTTTTTAATTGGAAGCTACTCGACCTGAATGCGTTCTTGTACGAGTTAATGGCATATTCCTTCCACCGGATCTCACTTACCTGGCCATATCTGTTGACACAGTTCTGATCTGAGGTGGTCAATAATCCGAGCTAACCCATGCCACTAGGTTAGTCATAATTGTTATGACTATGCCAAGTCTAGTTTAATGAGACCTGAATCAATTCTCCCTAAGAAAAGATTAAGTCTGAGGTCTTCCACCATTGTAGATGTGCGGGCCCTTCCCGGGGTTGATTGTTCTCGGCTGGATACAGTGGCTCAGTTGCACCGGGAAGATGCAACCATGTCTATTAGGCATTGGATGCTATGGGCTGGAGGATGAGTTGGGCTCAATATTTCTGGATACGGTGAGAGACTCAATTAGGAACCCAGTCTATGCAAATGGTGGGTCTGACTTAACTAAGGAGTGGATCAATATTTCGGATACGGTGAGATTCATGAATTAGAGACCAAGTTTGGGTGCACCATGATTAGAGAATCATTGAACAAGAGTTGTTCACTCATTGGCTAACCCATCACCAATAACTGTTAGGTGAGGTGATGAGTCAGTTGGTGAGACCGCACCACCCACTAGAAATCATTAATCATGGAGATTTTTCGCATCTCTACAGAGGGAGTGTAGGGATCCGAGAAAATAGTGGGAGCTAATTTGTTTAAAAATAAAATCCCTAAATAAATTGGTCAAGTCAAAATTACAGTATCTAACTAGAATCTTTGACTCTCTACAGGAAAATGTCTGCGTCCAACCCATTGGCACGTATCCTGGACACACATAGACTGACTGGACCCAATTATAAAGATTGGCTCAGGAACTACAAAATTGTTTTGGGTTCAGAGAAGTTAACCCATGTTTTGGACCAGGACCCTCCCACCTTACCAGCCCGTCCATCCACTGAACAGAGAGCGTCTCTGGAAAAATGGATAGACGAAGATAATAAGGCCAGATATTACATGTTGGGCTCGATGTCTGATGAGCTCCAGCGCCAACATGAAGATATCGGGACTGCTCGCCAAATGTTGGCTCACCTGCAGGAGATGTTTGGTGAACAGAGTCGCGCAGCCAAATATCAAGTCACGAAATGACTTTTTAAGGCTAAGATGCGTGATGGGCAGTCAGTCCAAGATCACTGTCTGACAATGATCAAGGACATGGAAGAGCTTGAGAAGCTCGGTGTGAAGTTAGACTTGGATCTGCAGAATGATATTATTCTGCAATCCTTGACTGATGCATATGGGCAATTCATCATGAATTACCACATGCATAAACTTCAAAATTCCTTGGCCGAATTAATGAATATGCTGGTTACCGCTGAGCTTTCTATGAAAGGTTCTAAAGGCTCAGTTCTTGCTATGGAACGGACTTCTTCCAAAAGAAAGTCTTATGGAAAGAAAAAGAAGTCTGTGAAAAAGCAAAAGGTGGAAGGATCAAAGAAGAAGAAGGCAGAGCCGAAGAAGAAGGCCGATGTCAAAGGAAAGTGTTTCCATTGCAACAGCGACGGCCATTGGAAGCGGAACTGCCCTACTTACCTGGCCACCCTGAAGAACAAGAAGGAAGGTCCTTCTGGAGGTATGCTCGTTATTGAGTCTAACCTTACGGTTTCTTCTGCATCCAGTTGGGTGCTTGACTCTGGTTCTAGTGCTCATCTGTGCACTTCCTATGCAGGGTCTTGAGGATAGCAGGAGGCTGAGGGATGGAGACATGATCCTACGCATCGGTAATGGAGCAAGAGTTGCTGCAGTAGCCGTGGGAACATACCCTCTTCGATTACCATCTGGTTTAGACTTAGTTTTGAAAGACTGTTATTATGTGCCTGCAGCTAGCAGGAATTTGATTTCTGTTTCATGCTTAGCACAAGAAGGCTATGTGATTACCTTCTTTAAGGACCATTGTAACATTCTTTATGAAAGAAATAAAATTGCAAATGGTTTCCTTATTAATGGTCTTTATCAGCTACATATTGATGTACCTATTCTAACTATCGAGCAAAACGTGAATGCCAAACGACCTAGGGATAGTCCAAACGACAGATATCTATGGCACCTGAGATTAGGTCATATAGCAGAAGATAGGATCAACAAATTGGAGAAAAATGGGCTATTGAGTCCATTGACTTTTGAGTCATATCCAACTTGTGAATCTTGTCTTCAAGGCAAAATGACTAAACTCCCTTTTGTTGGACATGGGGAGAGGGCCACAGATCTCCTTGCCCTAGTACATACTGATGTGTGCGGCCCATTTGATGTGCCGGCTAGAGGCAATTTTGTCTACTTCATTACCTTTACCGATGATCTGTCTAGGTATGGGTATGTGTATCTTATGAGACACAAGTCTGAAGCTTTTGAAAAGTTCAAAGAATTCAGACATGAAGTAGAAAAACAAACTGGAAAACCCATTAAGGTTCTTCGATCAGATCGAGGAGGTGAATACCTTAGCCGGGAATTCCTAGACTATCTTAAGGAAAAATGGCATAGTCTCTCAATGGACTCCACCAGGAACACCTCAACTCAACGGGGTTTCAGAATGGAGAAATCGGACTCTATTGGATATGGTTCGATCCATGATGAGCTTCACAGACCTCCCTGATTTTCTTTGGGGACACTCATTGTTAACTTCAATTTATCTACTGAATAGGGTTCCCTCTAAAACCGTTCCTACCACACCGTATGAGATATGGCACGGTAAGAAACCAAGTCTGAGTCATCTCAGAATTTGGGGTTGTCCGGCTCATGTCAAAAGACAACAAGCGGACAAGTTAGAGTTTAGGTCCTTTCAGAGCTCGATTCATAGGATATCCTAAAGAGTCATTAGGATACTATTTCTACATTCCAGAAGACCACAATGTGATTGTGAGTCGACATGCCATCTTTCTTGAAAAATAGTTTATTCAAGATAGCGGCATTGGAAAGCAGATTAAGCTTGATGAGAAAGTCTCACAAGTACAACGAGCTAAGGACCAATTGGAACCAAATCAGGTTGAGCCAATAAGAACACTACCTCCTCCACCTCGTAGATCGGAAAGAGTTTTCCCGTCCCCCTGAAAGATACTTAGGTATTATTTCAGAGGAAGTAGAGGAAAATGTTCCTCGTAGGTAATGGTGCTCATGGTGATGATCCCAAAACCTACAATGAGGCGATATCAGATATCGACTCCGAGAAATGGCTAGAGGCAATGCAGTCAGAAATTGACTCGATGCACTCAAACCAAGTCTGGACCTTGGTAGATCCACCAGAAGGTATAGTACCTATTGGGTGTAAATGGATCTTCAAGAGAAAGATTGGTGCAGATGGGAATGTGGAGACATTCAAGGCTAGACTAGTGGCAAAAGGTTATAGTCAACGCGAAGGCATTGACTATCAGGATACCTTTTTCCCAGTGGCTATGCTAAAATCCATCCGCACATTGCTTGCCTGTTGCAGCCTATTTCGATTATGAAATATGGCAAATGGACGTGAAAATGGCATTCCTAAATGGATATCTTGAGGAAGATATCTATATGGAACAGCCGCTAGGTTTCACATCCAGTGATACTGATCACAAGGTTTGCAAGCTGCAAAGGTCCATATATGGACTTAAGCAAGCATCTCGGAGCTGGAACACTCGTTTCAATGATGTGATCAAAAAGTTTGGTTTCATCAAAAATGAAGAGGAACCATGTGTTTTCAAAAAGGGTCAGTGGGAGCGCTGTTGTCTTCCTCGTATTGTACGTGGATGACATCCTCCTTATTGGGAATGATATTCCCATGTTGACATCAGTCAAATATGGTTGTCCAAGGAATTCTCCATGAAAGACCTAGGTGAAGCATCCTTTATTCTAGGAATTAAGGTCTATAGGGATAGACCGAATAGGATGCTAGGACTTTCACAGAAGATGTACATAGAGGAAGTACTAAAGAGGTTTAGTATGGAAAACTCTAAGAGGGGATTAATACCCTTCAGACATGGTATTCATCTTTCCAAGAAGATGTGCCCTAGCACACCTGAGGAAATAGAACGCATGAGCAAGATCCCTTATGCTTCTGCAATAGGGAGCCTCATGTATGCCATGCTATGTACACGACCTGATATAGCCCATGCTGTGAGTGTCACAAGCAGATATCAGTCAAATCCAGGTGAAGAACACTGGACTTCTGTGAAATGTATCCTTAAGTACTTGAGAAGAACTAAGGATATGATGTTGGTCTTTGGTAATGGAGAACTCCAAGTCCAGGGATACACAGACTCGGATTTCATGTCCGATATAGATGATCGAAAGTCGACATCTGGAAGTCTGTTTGTGTGCAATGGTGGAGCTGTCAGCTGGAAGAGTTCCAAGCAAACTGTGATAGCAGATTCCACCATGGAAGCAGAATATATCGCTGCATCAGAGGCTGCGAAGGAAGCATTCTGGTACAAGAAGTTTGCTGCAGAAATTGGAGTAATGCCATCAGATGCCATTCCTCTATACTGCGACAACAATGGCGCCATAGCCCTTGCTAAGGAGCCGAGGTCTCACCAGAAATCCAAGCACATTGAGCGGCGATACCACCTCATCCGCGATTACCTCGAGAAAGGTTACGTCGAGGTCAAGAGAGTCAACTCCGCAGAGATAATGTGGCAGACCCACTTACAAAGCCGTTGGGCCAGCAGAAGATCGAAGCCCACCTTGAGAAGATGGGACTTAGACTTGTAGCCAATTGGCTTTAGGACAAGTGGGAAGATTGTTAGATATATGTGCCCTAGAAGCCAGAATTGGCTGACACTTGTAATACACTTCTAGGGGCAAAATTATAATTTTGACTATAATCAATAAAATGGGTTATTTTCTATCACATATGTGTATTTAGTGTCTGTGATACATCCTTTGAGTTAATGGTAATGATAATTCATATTTTCAAGAGTTGAAAATTTAAGACATGAATAATCATTATTAACTCATAAAATGCTCCCGACCATAGGATCATCACGAGGATGGTGATTGATCCGGAAGGTTGGTGTACAATCGCTTCTCTTTAGTAGATGAGTCTTGAGTCTACGGTGTGGAGACACCGGAGCGAGAGTACAGGTACTCGTTAGAGAACGAGGGCACTGAGCGTGACCACCTCGAGTAGTCATTAGGGAAGTCTACCTTCTCGTCAATGACTGACTCGATGCTGCAGTAGTGTGTCTGGTTCTTTGACCTGAGGATGCATCGGCAGTTCACCTTGAGGGTGTTATAGTTTGACTACACCATTACTCGGTCTCCTAGCCATATGGAACCCTGAGGTGTATGTTGGCTATAGCATGTTCATTGTAGGAACTGGATTGCATCAAGATGGAATCTATCTACCTCGGTGGTAGAGGAGCAGCCCTATGATGATCATGAGAATCAAGTCCAGAAAATCCATGGCCATGGTAGAGTGAAATAATAGAAAGAGTTTCTATTTAGATTTTCACATTGGACTCGAATCGAATGATTACATCATATGACAGAGACTAGGGTTTGACGAGTTCACCTTAACCCTAATCTGATCGGGGCTCAAGATAGAAGAACTTAATCACACAGGTAGCTGCACCAAGAGGTTCGCATTCAGCTCTGATGGGTTGCCACCATATACTGCTAGGTGTCACTGGTGGATTTTGGGAGCAATTAGAATGATTTAGATGATCGATCATTCTAGCTGTTCGAATCAGAAGAGTTCTGATCCATCGAAAGGAGTTTCGATGATGTCGATGATAGAGATCATGACATATCCCATTACCATACAGAACTGAACCTAACTGGGTCACACAAACAAGGGTTTGAATCTGGTGATCATCAATTGAACTGATCTAGTTCAATTGATCTGAATGAGATTCAATTAGGTTCAAGGAAATCGTGCTAGCACTCGATTGAACCTAACGTTCTTCTTTTACTATCATAAATAAGTTGTCCTGACTGAGCCAAAGGAGTTTGTGCTCAATCAGAGGCCTTCATATGGTCTGACTGGAGGTTGTCCAAGTCAGAAAAGGTTGTCTTATTTTGTAAGACATTACCTGCCATTTTTGGTCACCTGCCATTTCTTGTTCTTTGACTTTGGTCAAAAGTCTACCTTTGACTGGTCAAACGTTGACCATTGACACTTTGACTTTTGACCACATGTCATGCACCTATTGGAGAGCTGGTGGGGGCCTGTCCCCCTGCCAGAACCTGGCAAGGAGAAGGGCGCACGCCAAGGGTGGCGTGAGCCCAAGTTAGGAGGCGCCTAGGAGTCCTTGTTGGACAAGGACTCCATCTCCCTTTTTGGATTCCAATTAGAGTTCTACTAAGAACCAACTTTGACTGGTCTTAGGCGCCCTCTAAGGAGGAATCCAGGGGACTCTATTCCCACCAATCAGATTTAGATCTGATTTCACAAAGGGTTGTGATTGGTTGGAGAAGGAAGAGGAGTTGGATCACAAGCTTAGGTCTATAAATAAGACCCTGCGCCCAACCCTAATTCCAAGTGAAAGTGAATTGCAATTTTAGATCCACGCCCCAAGGCTGCCTCTCCCCTCCTTCTCCATGCCATAGTCTCTTCTCCCCTTGCTCTCCACGTCCAAAAGGAGTTTTGGACTTTGGTTGGTGCGATTCAGATCAAGGAAAGGCGATCAAAAGCAAGAAGGCTGCGCTGCTGCAAAAGGACGACTGCTGATCTTCAAAAGAGTTTTGAAGATCCTCCAGATCAGATCCAGATCTGATTTTTGGAGGTGTGATAGAGAAGAAGAGGATCTCCAGATCCAACCCGAGTGGATACCGGTAGAGGCCAGGCGCTTGCGTGGCTAGATCCAGAACCTTCCGCTGCAATCAGGATCATCAACAGGGTAATAGGATTACCCAAATCAGGTAAATTAAATTTGATTTAATTTATCTTATTTTATTTTATTTATTAAAATAATAAGAATCAGATCTGAAACATATCAAGATCTGATTGAGATCAAGAGAAAATTTTTGAAATATATCTCTTGATCTAATCAGATCTGGACGAACCTGGACCGGGAAATCAGGATTTCCCTTCAGCTATATCATCTCACTTGTTGGCCTTCCCTTTTTCTGATCTCAAAAGGGGACAATCTCTTCTCAGGTGTCTAGGCTGATGACATTTATAATATTTCAATATCATCTTCCTCTGATCTCGAGACTTTGACCTGCCCTTGGATTTTCCTCTTGCCTTCTCCTTTGATCTTTCCTATCTTTCATTCACAACCAAGATCTCAGACTTAGGGTCTCCCTTGCAGATCTTCTCCCTTTGCTCATTTAATCTGAGCACACCAACAACCTCTTCATAGTTTAAGATCTCCTTCTCATAAACTAAAGTTGTTGTAAGACCATCATACAAACCTGGAAGAGAACATAATAGCAACACTCAATCCTCCTTGTCGATCTTCACATCCAAATTCATCACTTCAAAACATACTTGCTTGAACCATTGGATATGTGCAACAAGATCTTCGCCTTCAGGCATCCTCAGACTATACAGTTGTTTCTTCAACCATAGCTTGTTCGCCATGTTTTTTCCCATGTATATGTTCTCCAGTCTATCCCAGAGCCCCTTAGCTATAGTCTTTATGCAAACCTCGAGCAAAATCTGATTGGTCAAGCACATTCGGATTGTGCTAAAAGTAATTTCCTCCAACTCTTTTTAATCCTCAGCACTGATCTTTTTTGGTTTTTTTTTTGTTAAAACTTTGTAGACCCTCTACTGAACCAACAAGTCCTTTATCCTTTGCTGCAATAGGATAAAATTTTCCTTGCCGTCGAAATTCTCAAAGTCCATCTTGAATCCACTTGATCCCATGACTTCAAACAAGTCAAGAATAAATCTCTAAAACCCTTCAAGATCACACACACTAGCAAAACTATCCTTCAAAGAAGATCTAACTAGCCCTAGATCCTCTTTCCAAACTTCTATATTGCCGTTCGTCCGTGTAATCAATCTCCACCTCAATCTAAAGACAACCATGAAGCAAACTAGGAGTTTTAGGATAAAACCTAGTGCAGCAAATCCTAGATGTAGTAAATCCCAGGTGCCTTCCTTCCATGCAATACCGCTCTGATACCAATTATTGGGAATACGCGCTCTTCCCACATGGACCGGTATAGCCATTGGTGATTAGCCAAGCAATAAGAAAGAATCTTGCAAAGATTACTATGGAAGTATGATCAAACAATTTAAGAATTAGAAAAGAAGAGAAGAAGAGATTTTCGAAAGAAAAGAGCTTTTATTAAGTATAACTCAGCATCTCTACAACCTTGACCTATTTTCAGTATATATACTTTACAAAGGGTTAAGCCCAAGCTCATAGAAAAATTTTTCAAATCTAAATAATCCACGTATACAAAATAATAACCTATAAAAACTGAGTTGATCCAGTTTCAGACTAAGCCGGCTAACCTACAACTGGGTTGGCTCAGTTTCAGACTGAGCCGACCCAGTTATGTACCATGCCTATAGTCCCAAAATCACTGCTCTCTGTTTGGATTTTTCTCTGAGACCTAGCTGACCCAGTTCTGGATAGAGCCGGCCCAGTTTTCAACTTAGCCGGCTTAGTCTCAGGGTGAGTCGGCCCAATTTCTGAACTTTACTAGGAGAGCTGATTTCTCTTCCAGCTCACTTCTATCTTTTCATGACCTATCTTCTCATATTTTCAAAACTTGGAAGTGCCACTTCTGAGCTCACACCACATACAAGACAAGGAATACTACTATTGGACTATTAGCCCATTTGTAAATGCAGGGCTCTTCTCCATTTTTAACAAAGCCATACATTTTGATCACTTTACCAAAATGCATGTTCCAACTCAAAGATGCCTACTTCAATCCATAAATAGATCTTTGAAGCCTGCACACCTTAGACTCATCTATGGATGTGAATCCCTTAGGTTGTATCATATACACCTCTTTGCTCAACTCTTCATTTAGGAAAGCTATCTTCATATCCATCTGCCAGATCTCATAGTCCAGATTGGTAGCAATCGCAAGCATAATCCGAATGAATTTGAGCATTACCATAGAGGAGAATGTCTCGTCATAGTCAATACTATAATGTTGATGATATCCCTTGACAACTAGATGAAATTTATAGGTCTCCACCTTTCCATTTGCACCCCTCTTCCTTTTGAAGACCTACTTACACCAAATGGGTTTAACCCCTTCGGGTGGGTTAACCAATATCCACACATCATTGACCTCATGGACTCCATTTTGGACTTCATGGCCTTAAGTCATTTCTTGGAATCAGGTCTCTGCATTGCATCCATATAGGTAATTGGATCCTCATTATTCATATCGAGTTCGATGGGATCACCATCTCGAACTAAAAAATCATAGTATCTATCCGACTGATGCGGTACTTTATCGGATCGCTTTCATGGTGTAGGTACATTAGGCTCTGAATCTAATCCAATCAAATCTGACTCAGGTTCAGTTACAACTGTCGATCTTTCTACATATTGAACTTCATCAAGTTCAACCTTAGAGGCAACAGTTCCTTCACCAAGGAACTTCTTTTTCAAAAAGATTACCTTAAGACTGACAAACACTTTTTGTTCATCAGCATGATAGAAAAAATATCCTTTAGTCTCTTTTGGATATCCTATGAATGTGCACTTGTCAGACCTAGGTCCAAGTTTATTTATAACTAACCATCTAACATAAGTCAGACATCTCCAAATCCTAAGGTGTGAAAGTGCTGGCTTACACCCTATCTATATCTCATGGAGTCTTAACTAAAGACTTACTTGAAACCTTATTTAATAGATAGTAAGCCAATTTGAGTGTATATCCATAGAAGGATATCGACAAGCTGGCAAAATGCATCATGGATCGAACCATATCTAATAGAGTCCGATTCCTCCTTTCAGACACACCATTATGCTATGGTATTCCTGGAGGAGTTCATTGAGAGAGAATTCCATTCTCTCTTAGATATGTGAGAAACTCATCGAAAAGATATTCTCCTCCTTGGACAGACCAAAGAGTTTTAATGCACTTCCTAGTTTATTTTTCTACTTCACTTCGGAATCATTTGAACATTTCAAATGAATCCCACTTATATTTCATCATATAGATATATCCATATCTGGATAGATCATCTGTGAAAGTGATGAAGTAGAAATATCTACCTCTAGCACCCGTGCTCATTGATCCACATACATCAGTATGTACTAGACCTAAGAGCTCAGTGGCTCTTTCACCTTTATCAGTAAAAGATGACTTGATTATTTTATCAAGAAGATAGGACTCATAAGTTGAAAGTGATTCACAATCACTGACTTCGAGGATTTCCTCTTGAGTCAATCTGGTTATCCTATTCTTGTTTATATGACCTAGCCTATAGTGCCGTAAGTAGATATCTGATAGATATCTAATCTAGCATGCTTGCTAGTTGAATAAACTATGTTAACAAGTTGTGATAGTATATACACACCATTGTTCAAATGTCCATAGAAAATAGTAACACCATGCATAATGATATTACAAATTTGTTTCTTTATTAAAATTTTATAACCATTTTTGACTAGAAAGCCTACAAAAATGATATTTAAAAAGAAACTAGGATAGAAATAATAATCACTAAAAACAACGGTATGAAACTCAAATATAAGTTTCAGGATTCCTAAAGCTAGAACTAAAACTGGTCTTCCATCTCCAACGTTCAGGAACCTTTCATCTTGCTCGAATCTTCTACTGACCTACAATCCCTACAATAAATTGCAAATATGGTAAGAGCTACCGATATCCAATACCCAGTCAGTATAATCATAAATAAAAAAATTGCAAGAAGTTATCATATAAATACCTTGTCCAGCAATAGCTTGCTTCTTTCTCTACCTGTTCGGATCTAGGGAGGCAATGTACTGAGGACAATGCCTTCGCTTCTTGCAAAAGAAGCATTCAGCTTGACTCTTATTGGGCTTGATCTTCCTAGTCTGGCCCTGCATAAATGTCCCACCCTAAACTTGTACCTTCTTTGCTTTCTTCTTCTTGTTCTTCTTCTCTTTCCTAAAGGATCGAGAACCAGAAGACGATCTTTCCACTAAGTTCATCGATTCCTTATGGAGCTGGTGATCCTTCTCAAAGTTCTAAAGCAACCCCAGTAACCCATGGTAGCCTACTTCAGGTTTTGACATTCTATAATAAGTGAGGAATGGGAGATAGGACTTAGGCAGCGAGTTCGGTATTGCATCCTTCCCAAGCTACTTATACAAGAAAAAGTCGAGCTTGCTCAATCACTCTATCAGCTCGATTATGTACAGTACATGATCAGTGACAGAGACTCCATCCTGCATCCTGGCATTGAAGATGGCACAACTAGTTTTGTGCCTCTCAACATCATCGGATGTACCAAAAGAATCCTCCAATACTTGGAGCATATTCTTTGGCTGAGCTATCTCGAATCTGCAACTGAACTCATCGCTCATGGCAGCCAACATAATGCAGCAACCGTGGTTCGGTCACTGAGCCACTTCTGGTAAGTGTCTCTGACTGTTCCACGTGCATTGGCAGTTGGCTTTTTAGGTGCAGGATCCGTCAACACATGTAGGATCCATTCATGCTTTAGAACTATCTTCAACTTTCGGTACTAGCTATCGAAATTGGGTTCCATCAATTTATCATTGTCCAATAATAATCGAAGCGATGGAAAGTGGCCATATCTGCACCAAGGAAAACCAAAATTTAATTAGTAATTGATTCATTAAACATAAAGATTTGGACTTTAATCAAAAGATTCTCCTACTATTTTATTCGAATTGATAGCCCTTACCTCCAATTCAAGGAATTATCTTAATTCCTTAATAGGTACTAAAATCCACATAGACTGTACACGAGCCCAACTTTGGTTGTCCAACCCATGTACATCTAAGGGTAGGTTCATAATCAATTATTTCTTCAAATAATTTTTAGTAAATAAATTTTTGCCCTAATCCCTAATCAGTAGGCTTTGGCCTCCACTGAAAAGGTCTGGTTAGGTCCAACCATTAACATGACCATACTTGGCCCATCAAACTAATAAATGATTAGGCCCAACTTTGGTTGGCTAACCTAACTACCATTTAGAAAGATGCAACTAAGAAATCATATAATGAATGATAATTTCATTAGTCGATAAGCACTAGGCCTTTGGCCTCCAATGATTATCCAACTGATGGATCCATTATCATCCATTTAATAGGAGGCTATGATCCAGTTATCAACATAACTATTTTATTTTAGGGACCTAATAATTTTAGAGGATTTAATTTTAAAGAAGAGGGAAGGTCAGATGAACCAACTTGTCATGATTCTCCCACTGACTTCACCAAGTCAGCTTAAGGGAGACCACTAACAAGCTGGTCTAGGAGAACCTAAATCAGTCACACTGATTTACCTAGCTAACATGGGTCAACTCGAATTATCAAGTGATCTGATCAAAATATAATCTCACCAAGAAGGCTAGATAAGTGAGATCGATGGAAGGATCTACGAAAGCTTGCCTTAGATACCATCAGAAATAGCCAGATAAGCAGGCTGCCAATTAAAAACCATCGATCATATATGCCAGACTTACCTTAGACATCAACTGATTAATTAGCTTCAATTAGATCAACCTAACATTTTGGGTTAGACCACTTAGCCAAGAATCAAATCCATTTGATTCTTGTTAAAGACATGGACCTGACCAACTATAACTATTATAATTAATATAGAGAATCCTTGGCCTAATCTAAGATAACAATTGATTAGATTTAGTCAATTCTCTAATTAAGTCCATTCTTTAATCTAATCTTAGATCTAACCCAATTAATGGACCTAATCTCCACTAACCCATTAACCCAATGTGTTATGATTTGTGTTTTAGGATCTTCAATTTATGATCTTAGATCTTAATCAAACAACTTCTTAATTCTTAATTAAGTTTTGAACTGAAGGTTGGGGTTCGACTTTTCAAAAATAATTTTTATATTTATAAAATATTTTTACAACATGGTTCTATCAACCAAGTTGCATGTTTGATTCACAATCAATATGCAAGTAAGATAAGCATGAAACTACTTTAGATCTAATCTAAACAGGTTCATGTAATTGAAAAAGTTTCAATTCTAATCAATCATAAATTATCCTAGATCAAGTCTAACATATTTATGATAATTAAAATTAGATTAAAATATTTTTAATCAAATCATAAAATTTTTTAGATTGAATCTAATATTTTATGATCAATGTTTTAGATCAACACGTACTAGGATAATCTTTTCACTATAAGGGGTAAGCCTTACAGCAGAAAAATTTTATAATCAGTCTGTGTAATTTAAAAACTTTTATTTTTAGATCTAAAACTATTTTAAATCTAATAAATTATAAATTAAATTAGATCAAATCTAATAAACTTACGATTAGAATAAGATCTACACGAATTAGGACAATCTTTCCACTGTAAGGGATAAACCTTATAGCAGGACAAACTTATAGCAGTTCGTGCGATCAAAGTTTTTAATTTTAGATTTAATAACTAGATTATAAATTATATATAATTCAAAAAATAATCTAAGCATGCATCAATAATCATGTAATAATAAACCTAGGCTCTGATACCAATTGAAGGAACCAGATCTAGGATTTCAGGGCTAGATCTTAAAACTTTTTCAAGATCAGACAGCGAAAGACTAAAATTAATCAAAATTAATTTATAAAAAGTAGAGAACCCCTAGACCTAGGATCCTATTACATGATTATGGTATGATATTAAATTAAAAATTAAAAATAAAAAAAAAAGAATAAGTGTTGATCATATTAATATAGATCTATACTAGATCAGAATCATATAAATAACAAGAGATCACATCTTTGTTACCTGTGCAAGTTAGATATTTTAACTTGCTAATCTGAGCTTGACGATAATGTTGCGAGCTATAGATGTGTTCGACCTTCAAGAGATGTCCACATGAGCCCACGAACGTTGATTAAAAGTTTGATATCCAAAAATTAGCATAGTTTGCTAAAACTATGCTGATCATTCTTTGATGGTTGATCTGGATTTTTCTTCTTCAAAACATTAACTCTCTAATTTTCAGAAGTTGAGGAAGAAGATATGTGATGGTGAGACTCCTCTCAAAAGCTCATAAATGATGGAGGAAGAGGTGTAGAACAAAACCCTGGAAGAAGACCCTCTTCTTCTTCTTTGTTCTATCACCTAGACACCTTGATTGGTGTCTTTAAAATTTCCATGCCCTAGATGAATTTTTTTCTAGTTTTCACACACCCCAAAGGTCTCTCAATGGTCTACAATTTCATCAAAAATTAATCTAAAATTCATCCTATATAGAGAGATATAGAGGAGTCCTTGTCTAGGTCAAATACATAGACAAGGAATATCCAAATTAGGCAAGACCAGGGGTGCCCAACTCTTAGGTGCCCCCTCCATTATTTTTAGCATGGACCAGCAGCAATGTGCACACAAGAAAAGCTCTTTTTACCATGGAAATATAAAGGAGAATCAGGGTGGGGGTGGCATACAAGGAAAGAGTCAAAGGTTGTTGGGATTCTATCATATATAGTCCAACACCACAACCACTTCCCATCCTTTGACTTGGTCCATAACTTATTCCAAATAAGTAGGAGAGGGAGAGAAATGTGTGTGCATGAGAGTCCTTGGGATGTGAATTCATTCGTGTAAAAATCAAAGAAGGGCAAGGGAGGGCATTGGGACATAGGTGGCGCAAGCTAGATGAATCCAAGTTTCATTAGGATTCCACATTTGACTTGGTCAAATATGGTTTCTCAAAATAATTTAAACCAAAAGTAAATCAACCCAATTAAATTAGGCCATAATCCAATTAAGAACTTAATTAAATTATATTAAATTATATTTAATTTTAATTTAATTTTTAATTAAATTAAAAAATTGGGTTGACCTAAGTCCTAGTTGAACTAGGACTAGTTCTTTCTTGCACTTGGCTTATCCAATAAACCAATTGAACTTGATCCAATCAAGTCTAAACCAAATCTAATTAAATTATATTTAATTAAACTTAATCTCATCCCTTTGATTTAATCAAATTAAATTAATTAGTAATTAAATTGCTAATCGATCCTCCTACAATACTTGCACTACATTAAACATCAATCGTATTGTTCGTTTAATCCTAAAAAGATTCTTAATCATTGATCAACTATCCGATCAGATCATGAACTCTAATATATGTGATCTCATAGGTCCAAACCTAAATCAATAGCATAGGAATAAATTTTTATATCAATCGAAGTAACTATCTAGCAATGGTACCCAACGGTCGGATAAGTCAAATGTGTAGAACAACATCCTTAGAACCCATGTGGATATAGCTTCCATATAATTCATCCCCTTGACCAAAATGCTCATAGGACATCTCAATGTTCAACTATCAACTCTGATCAGGTTGTCCACATCGTATTTCAAAATATCAAATCCATCTCATGGATTACCCTGGCTAAGGTTTTTGCTATATTGTAATACAGTGATACATTCTTCTCCAGCTCTTGGAGTGGTCAATCCTATCTTGATCATACACCGACTTCACAAGTACTTGATTATGCCTAGAAGCCTTTCGTTACTAAACTAAAAATTTAGTTAGTCCGATACCAAAGCACAGTGAATTGCTTGTAAATCACTGAGGTGATCTCAGGTCTAAGGGACACTTATATTTATGTCCCATCAAAGATATTCTCGATGGTAGAATGCTCTAGAGTTGGTCACGTTCAATGACGATGTATCCTTACATCTCACCTATATGCCATACCGATATTCCATATGAAGAAAAAATCTGGATTTCTCGGATCAGATTTGTTCAGATCTGATTGGATCAAGAGAGATATTTTAAAAATTTTTCTCAAGCATCCATATCAGATCTGAGATATTTCAGATCTAATTTTATAGATCTAATAAATAAAAATAAATTAAATTAAATTCATGATTAATTTATACCTTGATGCGGGTAATCTGATTACCCTTTGATGATCCTACTGACTGCCTGAGGTTCTGGATCTAGCAACACAAGCACCTGGTCTCTACCGTATCCACTTGGGCTGAATCTGGAGATCTTCTCCTTCTTTATCACCTCTCCAAAAATTAAATCTGGATCTAATTTAGAGGATCTTCAAAACTTCTTCTGAAGATCAGCAGTCGTCTTTGCAGCAGTGCTGCCTACTTCCTTTCTCGTCAGCCTTTTCTTGCCTGGATCACACCAAACTAAAGCCCAACTTTCCTTAGGCGTAAGAGGAGAGAGAGGATCAGAAGATGGCATGAAGGAGGGAGAGGAGCAGCCTTGGGGCATGGCTAAGAGGGAACTCTATGAAAGTTGGGCGCAAACATGGTTTATTTATAGACCCTACTACGCCATGCAGTGCCACATCATCCCGATCAATCACGTTGCTTCATGCAATTAGATCTAAATCTGATTAATGGGATGACATCACCTAATCCAATCAGATGAGAGCCCCATAAATTCATCCTTAGATGGTGCCTAAGATTGATCAAAGTCTATAGGTAAGGGTCACCTAAGTAGAATCCAAGAAGCAACCTGGAGTCCCATCCGCATGGGACTCCAGGCATCCCTATCCATGAGCACAGGCCATCCTAGGCATGCACCCCCTCCTTTCCAAATTCTAGTAAGGGGACAAGCCTCTATCTACTCTCCAATAAGTGCATGACACATGGGCAGATGTCCAAGAGTCAAAGGTCAATGTTTGACCAATGTCAAAGGATAAGAATTAGCAAGTGACGAAAAATGGTAGGTGTTATCTCAAATTTATCTCATAAATTAAGACAATTCTTTTCCAACCTAGACAAGCTCCAGTCAAACCAAGTAAAGGTATCTAAGTGAGCACAAACACATTTGGCTTGGTCGAGACAACTTTTAATGATAATAAAAGGAGAACGTTAGGTTCAATCATGTGCTAGCATGATTTTCTTAAACCAATTGAATATAATTCAAATTAATTGAACTGGATTAGTCCAATTGATGATATTCAGATCCAAACCCTTATTTGTATGACCCAGTTAGGTTCAGTTCTATATGGTAATGGGATATGTCATGATCTCCATCAATAACATCATCGAAACTCCTTTCGATGGATCAGAACTCTTCTGATTCAGATAGCTAGAATGATTGATCACCTAAATTATTCTAATTGCTCCTAAAATCCACCAATGACACCTAGCAGTATATTGTGGCAACCCATCAAAATTGAAAATGAACCTCTCGGTGCAGCTACTTGTGTGATTGAGTTATTCTATCTTGAGCTTCCATCAAATTAGGGTTAAGGTAAACTCGTCAAACCCTAATTTCTATCATATGATTTAATCATTCGATTCAAGTCCAATGTGAAAATCTTAATAGAAACTCTTTCTATTATTTCACTCTCTGCCATGGCTATGGGCTTATGGACTTGATTCTCATGATCATCATAGGGCTGCTCCTCATCCACTAAGGTAGATAGATTCCCTCTTGGTGCAATCCAATTCCTATAATGAGCATGCTATAGCCAACATACACCTCAGAGTTCCAAATGGCTAGGAGATCGAGTCATGGTGTAGTCAAACTATAATCCCTCAAGGTGAACTGCCAATGCACCTCAGGTCAAAGAACCAGACACACCACTGCAGCTTCGAGTCAGTCATTGACGAGAAGGTAGACTTCCTTATGACTACTCGAGGTGGTCACGCTCAATGCCCTCATTCTCTAACGAGTACCTGTACTCTTGCTTTGGTGTTTCTGCACCATAGACTCAAGACTCATCTACTATAAAGAAGCGATTATACACTAACCTTCTAGATTAATCACCATCCTCATGACGATCCTACGGTCAAAAGCAATTTATGAGTTAATAAATAAAAATTCATATCTTAAATTTTCAACTCTTGAAAATATGAATTATCATTACCATTAACTCAAGGGATGTATCATAGATACTAAATACACATTTATGATAGAAAATAACCTATTTTATTATTTATAGTTAAAATTATAATTTTGCCCCTAGAAGTGTATTATAAGTGTCAGTCAATTTTGGCTTCTAGGGCACACATATCTAACAAACTTTCACTTGATCTAAAGCCAATTGGATACAAATCTAAGTCCCATCTTCTCAAGGTGGGCTTCGATCTTCTGCTGATCTAATAGCTTTGTAAGCAAGTCTGCCACATTATCTACGGAGTCGACTCTCTTGACCTCGACGTAACCCTTCTTGAGGTAATCATGGATGAGGTGGTATCGCCGCTCGATGTGCTTGGATTTTTGGTGAGACCTTGGCTCCTTAGCAAGCGCTATGGCGACATTGTTGTTGCAATACAGAGGAATAGTATCTGATGGCATCACTCCGATCTCTGTGAAAAACTTCTTGTACCAAAATGCCTCCTTTGTAGCTTTTGACGCAGTAATGTATTCTGCTTCCATGGTGGAATCTGCTATCACTGTCTGCTTGAAACTTTTCCAACTGATAGCTCCACCATTGCACGCAAACAGACTTCCAGATGTTGACTTTCGATCATCTACATCGGACATAAAATCTGAGTCTGTATATCCCTGGACTTGGAGTTCTTCATTACCAAAGACCAACAACATATCCTTAGCTCTTCTCAAGTACTTAAGGATGCATTTCACAGAAGTCCAGTGTTCTTCATCTGGATTCGATTGATATCTACTCGTGATATTCACAGCATGGGCTATAGTAGGTCGTGTACATAACATGGCATACATGAGGCTCCCTATTGCTGAAGCATAAGGGATCTTGCTCATGCATTCTATTTCCTCAAGTATGCTAGGGCACATCTTCTTGGAAAGATGAATGCCATGTCTGAAGGATACCAAACCCCTCTTAGAGTTTTTCATGCTAAACCTCTTTAGCACTTCCTCTATGTACATCGTTTGTGAAAATCCTAGCATCCTATTCGGTCTATCTCTATAGACCTTAATTTCGACAATAAAGGATGCTTCTCCTAGGTTTTTCCTGGAGAATTCTTTAGATAACCATATTTTAACTATGGTCGACATGGGAATATCATTTCCAATAAGGAGGATGTCATCCACGTACAATACGAGGAAGACAACAGCGCTCCCACTGACCTTTTTGAAGATACATGGCTCCTCCTCATTCTTGATAAAATCAAACAATTTGATCACATCATTAAAATGAGTATTCTAGCTCCGAGATGCTTGCTTAAGTTCATATATGGATCTTTGCAGTTTGCATACCTTGTGATCATCATCACAGGATGTGAAACCTAACGGCTGTTCCATATAGATATCTTCCTCAAGATATTTATTTAAGAATATCATTTTCACGTCCATTTGCCATATTTCATAATCGAAATAGGCTGCAACAGCAAGCAATGTGCAGATGGATTTTAGCATAGCTACTGACAAAAAGATATCCTGATAGTCAATGCCTTCATGCTGACTATAACCTTTTGCCACTAATCTAGCTTTGAATGTCTCCATATTCTCATCTGTACCAATCTTTCTCTTATAGATCCATTTACATCCGATAGGTACTATACCTTCTAGTGGATCTACCAAGGTCCAGACTTAGTTTGAGTGCATCGAGTCAATTTCTGACTTCATTGCCTCTAACCATTTCTTGGAGTCGATATCCAATATCGCCTCATTATAGATTTTGGGATCATCACCATGAACCCCATTACATATGAGGAATATTTTCTCTACTTTCTCTGAAATAGTACCTAAGTACCTCTCAGGACGATGGAAAACCCTTTTCGATCTATGAGGTGGAGGAGGTAGTGAATGGATTGGCTTAACTTGATTTGGTTCCATTTGGTCCTTAGCTCGTTACTCTTGTGAGACTTTCTCCTCGAGCTTAATCTGCTTTCCAATGCCGCTATCTTGGATAAACTATTTTTTAAGAAAGATGGCATGTCGACTCATAACCACATTGTGATCTTCTGGAATGTAGAAATAATATCCTAATGACTCTTTAGGATATCCTATAAATCGAGCTCTGAATGACCTAAAGTTTAACTTATCCGCTTGTTGTCTTTGAATATAAGCCGGACAATCCCAAATTCTGAGATGACTCAGACTTAGTTTTTTACCATACCATATCTCATACGGTGTGGTAGGAACGATTTTAGAAGAAACCCTATTCAATAAGTATATTGCAGTTAACAAACAATATCCCTAAAGAAAGTCAGGAAGGTCTATGAAGCTCATCATGGATCGGACCATATCTAATAGGATCCAGTTCCTCCATTCTGAAATCCCGTTGGGTTGAGGTGTTCTAGATGGAGTCCATTGAGAGATTATGTCATTTTTCTTGAGATAGTCCAGGAATTTTTGACTAAGGTATTCACCTCCTCGATCTGATTGAAGAACCTTAATGAATTTTCTAATTTGCTTTTCTACTTCATGTCTGAATTTCTTGAACTTTTCAAAAGCTTCAGACTTGTGTCTCATAAGATACATATACCCATACCTAGATAAATCATCGGTAAAGGTTATGAAGTAGACAAAATTGCCTCTAGTCGGTATATCAAATAGGCCACACACATCAGTTTGTACTAGGGCAAGAAGATCCGTGGCCCTTTCCCCATGTCCTACAAAAGGAAGTTTAGTCATTTTGCCATGAAGACAAGATTCACAAATTGGATATAACTCGGAAGTCAACAAACTCAATAGCCCAATTTTCTCTAATTTATTAACCCTATCTTCTACTATATGACCTAGTCTTAGGTATCATAGATACCTATCATTTAGACTATCCCTAGGTCGTTTCATGGTATTCACATTTTGCTCGATATTAAAAATAGATACATCAACATGTAACTGATAAAGATCGTTGATAAGGAAACCACTTGTAATTTTATTTCTTTCATAAAGAATGTTACAATGGTCCTTAAGAAAACTAATTACATGGCCTTCTAATGCAAGACAAGAAATAGAAATCAAATTCTTGCTTGCAGCAGGCACATAATAACAATCTTTTAATACTAAGTCTAAACCAGATGGTAGTCGAAGAGGATATGTTCCCACAGCCACGACAGTAATTCTTACTCCATTTTTGATGCATAGGATCATCTCACCATCCCTCAGCCTCCTGCTATCCTCAAGATCCTACATAGAAGTGCACAAGTGAGCACAAGAACCAGAGTCAAGCACCTAACTGGATGTAGAAGAAACTGTAAGGTTAGACTCAATAACGAGCATACCTCCATAAGGACCTACCTCCTTCTTCTTTAGGATGGCCAGGTAAGTAGGGCAGTTTCGCTTCCAATGGCCATCATTATTGTAATGGAAATACTTTTCTTTGTCAGCGGCCTTCTTCTTCAGCTCTGCCTTTTTCTTCTTTCCTCCTTCCACCTTCTATTTTTTCACAGATTTCTTCTTCTTTCTAAAAAACTTTCTCTTGAAAGAAGTCTGTTCCATAGCAAATACTGAGCCTTTAGAACCTTTTATAGAAAACTCAGCGATAACTAACATGTTCATAAGTTCGGCCAAGGAATTTTGAAGTTTATGCATATGGTAGTTTATGATGAACTGCTCATATGCATCAGTCAAAGATTGCAGAATTATATCATTCTGTAGATCCAAGTCCAACCATACTCTGAGCTTCTTAAGCTCTTCCAAATCCTTGATCATCATTAAACAATGATCTTGGATTGACTACCCATCATGCATCTTAGCCTTGAAAAGTCATTTAGTGACTTAATACTTGGTTGTGTGACTCTGTTCACCAAATATCTCTTGTAGGTGAGCCAACATTTGGCAAGCAATCTTGATATCTTCATGTTGGCGCTAAAGCTCATCAGACATTGAGCCCAACATGTAATATCTAGCCTTGTTATCTTCGTCTGTCTACTTATCTAGAGATGCTCTCTATTCAGTGGATGGACGAGCTGGTAAGGTGGGAGGGTCCTGATCCAATACATGGGTTAACTTCTCCGAATCCAAAATGATTTTGAAGTTCTGGAGCCAATCCTTGTAATTTGATCCGATCAGTCTATGGGTGTCCAGAATTCGTGCTAATAGGTTCGATGCAGATATTTTCCTGTAGAGAGTCAAAGTTTCTAGTTAGATATTGTAGTTTCTAGTGGGTGGTGCAGTCCCACCAACTGACTCATCACCTCACCTAATAGTTATTGGTGATGGATTAGCCAATGAGTGAACAACTCTTGTTCAATAATTCTCTAATCATGATGCACCCAAACTTAATCTCTAATTCATGAATCTCACCGTGCCCGAAATATTGATTCATTTCTTAGTTAAGTCTGATCCACCATTTGCACAGATTGGATTGCTAATTGAGTCTCTCACCATATCCAGAATGTTGAGCCCAATCCATCCTCCAGCCTACAGCATCCAATGCCTAATAGATATGGTTGCGTCTTCACAGTGCAACTGAACCACTGTAACCAGCCGAGAACAATCAACCTCAGGAAGGGCCCGCACATCTACAATGGTAGAAGACCTTAGACTTAATCTTTTCTTAAGAAGATTTGATTTAGGTCTCATTAAACAAGACTTGACATAGTCATAACCATTATGACTAACCTGGTGGCATGGGTTAGCTTGGATTATTGACCATCTCAGATTAGAGCTAAGCCAACAAACATGGTCAGGTAAGTGAGACCGGTGGAAGGGATATGCCATTAACTTGATAAGAATGCATTCGAGTCAAGTAGCTTCCAATTAAAAATCAGTCAGTTGTATCTGCCAGACTTACCTTAGACATCAAATTATTGAGCCAGAACCAATCGGGTTAGCCTACAATCCAGACTCTAACCACTGAGCTTAATTAGGTCTTAGCTTGATCGATCACTCATGTGACTCGATCTTGACCCAGACTTAATCCTATTAGGCTGGTCCATTTAAGCATTGTTGATCCCATCTAACTAACTCTTGATTCGATTTAATCAACCGCTTAGACCTAATTGATCTACTCAAGTCCAAACCCAATATTATGAATATGTCTTAGATCTGAAATTTTTAATTTTAGATCTAATTAATATTTTATAATCTTAATTCTTAATTAAATTTAGGATTCATAAATAAAACATGTAAATAAAATTCTAAGGTTTCAGGATCTAGGATTTTGTAGAAAGTAAGTTCTTGATTTCTAATTAAGGACGAACGTGCAGCACCCCTACACATCATAAGAACACCCCATCGAATGGGAGGAGAGGGCATTTAAACCCTACTTTATTCTTATGACTGGATGGCCAAGGGGAACGCCTTAATCAGAAATATAAATCTATAAAACTAGTTAGATCTACATCATATATCTCATATATAAAATTTGATCTAACTTAATACATATTTTGTATACATCTCATGTATCATGCATGCATATTTTTCAAATCTAAATTATCTCATAATTATCTAAAAAATCAAATTTAAATTGATCACATCAAAATAAATTCTAATCTAGATAACTATATAGAACTATTCTACAACTAGTCTAGACATGAAATCATCATATCTCATATGGTCTAAAAATTAAATATTTTTATTTTTTATTTTTTAGTTCTTATTATAATATTTATAATTATTAAAAAATAAAAAATAAATAGATCTAAAATTATAATTTAATCAAAATAAATCATGATCATGCAAGATTATGTATAGAACTATTCTATTTTACAACTAGTTATGCATATTGAAGAACTTAAATCTATATTATTTAATTTTAATTTTTCTAATTTTAGATCTAATCATATCTCATGTGACATCTAAAATCTTCTATTTATTAGATCAAAATAAATCAAAAATAGATCTAAACTATTTTTATTTAACCTAGCTCTGATACCAGTTGAAGGGGAAATCCTAATTTCTCAGATTAGGTTCGTTCAGATCTGATCGAATCAAGAGAGATATTTCAAAAAATTCTTTCAAGTATCCATATCAGATCTAAGATATTTTAGATCTAATTTTATAGATCTAATAAATAAAAATAAATTAAATTAAATTGATAGTTAATTTATATCTTGATGTGGGTAATCCAATTATCCTTTGATGATCCTGCTGATTGCCTGAGGTTCTAGATCTAGTCACGCAGGCGCCTGGCCTCTACTGATATCCACTCAGGCTGAATCAAGAGATCTTCTCCTTCTTTATCATCTCTCCAAAAATCATATCAGATCTAATTTAGGGGATCTTCAAAACTCCTTCTAAAGATCAGCAGTCGTCTCTGCAGCAGTGCTGCCTTCTTCCTTTCTCGTCAGTCTTTTCTTGTCTGGATCGCACCAAACTGAAGCCCAACTTCCCATGGGCATAAGAGGAGAGAGAGGATCAAAAGATGGTATGGAGGAGGGAGAGGAGCAGCCTTGGGGCATGGCTAAGAGGGAACTCTATGAAAGTTGGGCGCAGACAGGATTTATTTATAAACCCTACTACGCCATGCAGTGCCACATCATCCTGGCCAATCACATTACTTCATGCAATTAGATCTAAATCTGATTGATGGGATGACATCACCTGATCCAATCAGATGAGAGCCCCATAAATTCATCCTTAGATGGCACCTAAGACTGATCAAAATCTATAGGCAAGGATCACCTAAGTAGAATCTAAGAAGCAACCTAGAGTCCCATTCGCATGGGACTCCAGGTGTCCTTATCCATAGGCGCACGCCATCCTAGGCATGTGCCCCCTCTTTTCCAAATTCTAGTAAGGGGACAAGCCTCTATCTACTCTCCAATAAGTGCATGACACATGGGCAGATGTCCAAGAGTCAAAGGTCAACATTTGACCAAAGTCAAAGGATAAGAATAAGCAGATGACGAAAAATGGTAGGTGTTGTCTCAAATTTATCTCATAAATTAAGACAACCCTTTTTTCTAATCTAGACAAGCTCCAGTCAGACCAAGTAAAGGTACCTGAGTGAGTAGAAATACATTTGGCTCGGTCGAGATAATTTTTAATGATAATAAAAGGAGAACGTTAGGTTCAATCGTGTGCTAGCACGATATCCTTGAACCTAATAGAATCTAATTCAAATCAATTAAACTAGGTTAGTCCAATTGATGATATTCAGATCTAAATTCTTATTTGTATGATCTAGTTAGGTTCAGCTCTATATGGTAATGGGATATCTTGTGATCTCCATCATTGACATCATCAAAACTTCTTTCGATGGATCAGAACTCTTCCGATTCAAAAAACTAGAATGATTGATCATCTAAATTATTCTAATTGCTCCCAAAATCCACCAGTGACACCTAGCAGTATATGGTGGCAACCCATCAAAACTAAAAACAAATCTCTCGGTGTAGCTACTTGTGTGATTAAGTTCTTCTATCTTGAGCCCCCATCAAATTAAAGTTAAGGTGAACTCATCAAACCCTAATTTCTATCATATGATTTAATCATTCGATTCAAGTCCGATGTGAAAACCTTAATAGAAACTCTTTCTATTATTTCATTCTCTGCCATGGCTATGGGCTTATGGACTTGATTCTCATGATCATCATAGGGCTGCTCCTCATCCACCGAGGTAGATAGATTCTCTCTTGGTGCAATCCAATTCCTACAATGAACATGCTATAGCCAACATACATCTCAGGATTCTAAATGGCTAGGAGATCGAGTCAAAGTGTAGTCAAACTATAACACCCTTAAGGTGAACTACCGATGCACCTCAAGTCAAAGAATCAGACACACCACTACAACTTCGAGTTAATCATTGATGAGAAGGTAGACTTCCTTATGACTACTCGAGGTGGTCACGCTTAGTACCCTCGTTCTCTAATGAGTACCTATACTCTCGCTTCGATATCTCTGCACCATAGTCTCAAAACTCATCTACTATAAAGAAGTGATTGTACACTAATCTTCCGAATCAATCACCATCCTCATGGCGATCCTACGGTCAGGAGCATTTTATGAGTTAATAAATGAAAATTCATGTCTTAAATTTTCAACTCTTGAAAATATGAATTATCATTAACTCAAGGGATGTATCACAGACACTAAATACACATTTATGATAGAAAATAATCTATTTTATTATTTATAGTTAAAATTATAATTTTGCCTCTAAAAGTGTATTACAAGTATCAGCCAATTCTGACTTTTAGGGCTCACATATCTAACACCATACTCCTTGGTTAAGAGGACCATCTATCTATATAGCACACAGCGATCTATGCTCGATGGATACTATCATCTTTATTAACAGTCGATCATTTAGTCGTGAATAGTTTTAAGGACTAATCGATAAATCTTCTCTTTATCGAAACTAAATAGTCCTAAGAACTTCATCACAACTATGGAGTTCATTAGAAGATGTAAATTTATGATAAAAAATATGTCAAAAATATATTTTATTAATTAATAAATTAATTATAATTATAATATAGCTCAATCGCCAACAGACTGATAATTGGCTTTGGAACATATTTTTCAATAAACTTTTGCCTCCAAGTTCTGCCTTGAAATCTGCTCCTTCAATTCGACGATCTCGGCTTGAACCTTCTTCCTCCTCTCCTCCTCTGAGGCCAAAGCAGTCTTTAACCCTGTCGATGTTTGTTCTTCCTTCTTGAGTGCCTCTTGGAGACCCCCAACCTCGGTAGCCTTCTTCTTTATGAGACAATCGACTTTGGTGATTTTCTCCTCCTGGAGATGACTGACCTCGATTTGGTGATCCTCCTAAGCTTTCAGTGCCTCTGACCTTAAGTGGTTCACCATTTTGATGTGGGCGAGCAATTGGTAATCTGACTATAAGAAGTAAATTGGGTTACACACATATAAGAAAAGAAAAAAGAGAAAAGACAAGGTGATTACCTCAAGAAAAGGTCCTAAGAGAATCCCAAGTGCACTGCTCATAATTAAGGTCGACAATCCTATCTACGACCTCAGGTAGGATGAACTGTTAGATATATGTGCCCTAGAAGTCAAAATTGTCTGACACTTGTAACACACTTCTAGGGGCAAAATTATAATTTTGACTATAATCAATAAAATGGATTATTTTCTATCACATATGTGTATTTAGTGTCTGTGATACATCCTTTGAGTTAATGGTAATGATAATTCATATTTTCAAGAGTTGAAAATTTAAGACATGAATAATTATTATTAACTCATAAAATGCTCCCGACCATAGGATCATCACGAGGATGGTGATTGATCTAGAAGGTTGATGTACAATCGCTTCTCTTTAGTAGATGAGTCTTGAGTCTATGATATGGAAACACTAGAGCGAGAGTACAGATACTCATTAGAGAACGAGGGCACTGAGCGTGACCACCTCGAGTAGTCATTAGGAAGTCTACCTTCTCGTCGATGACTGACTCGATGCTGCAGTGGTGTGTCTGATTCTTTGACCTGAGGTGCATCGACAGTTCATCTTGAGGGTGTTATAGTTTGACTACACCATTACTCGGTCTCCTAGCCATATGGAACCCTGAGGTGTATGTTGGCTATAGCATGTTCATTGTAGGAACTGGATAGCATCAAGATGGAATCTATCTACCTCGGTGGTAGAGGAGCAGCCCTATGATGATCATGAGAATCAAGTCCAGAAGTCCATGGCCATGGCAGAGTGAAATAATAGAAAGAGTTTCTATTTAGGTTTTCACATTGGACTTGAATCGAATGATTACATCATATGACAGAGACTAGGGTTTGACGAGTTCACCTTAACCCTAATCTGATCAGAGCTCAAGATAGAAGAACTTAATCACACAGGTAGCTGCACCAAGAGGTTCACATTCAGCTCTGATGGGTTGCCACCATATACTGCTAGGTGTCACTGGTGGATTTTGGGAGCAATTAGAATGATTTAGATGATCGATCATTCTAGCTGTTCGAATCAGAAGAGTTCTGATCCATCGAAAGGAGTTTCGATGATGTCGATGATAGAGATCATGACATATCCCATTACCATACAGAACTGAACCTAACTGGGTCACACAAATAAGGGTTTGAATCTGGTGATCATCAATTGAACTGATCTAGTTCAATTGATCTGAATGAGATTCAATTAGGTTCAAAGAAAATCGTGCTAGCACTCGATTGAACCTAACGTTCTTCTTTTACTATCATAAATAAGTTATCCTGACTAAGCCAAAGGAGTTTGTGCTCAATCAGAGGCCTTCATATGGTCTGACTGGAAGATTGTCCAAGTCAGAAAAGATTGTCTTATTTTGTAAAACATTACCTACCATTTTTGGTCACCTGCCATTTCTCATTCTTTGACTTTGGTCAAAAGTCTACCTTTGACTGGTCAAATGTTGACCATTGACACTTTGACTTTTATCCATGTGTCATGCACCTATTGGAGAGCTGGTGGGAGCCCTGTCCTCCTACCAGAACCTGGCAAGGAGGAGGGTGCATGCCACCCTTGGCGTGTGCCCAAGCTGGAGGCGCCCAGGAGTCCCTGTTGGACAGGGACTCCATCTCCTTTTTGGATTTCGATTAGAGTTCTCCTAAGAACCAACTTTGACTGGTCTTAGGCGCCATCTAAGGAGGAATCCAAGGGACTCTATTTCCATCAATCAGATTTAGATCTGATTTCACAAAGGGTTGTGATTGGTTGGGAAGAAGAGGAGTTGGATCACACTTAGTCTATAAATAAGACCCTGCGCCCAACTCAAAATTGATTGAATCATAATTCCCATGCCCCAAGGCTGCCTCTCCCTCTTCCTCCATGCCAAACCCATCTTCTCCCTCTCCTCTCCACATGCCCAAAAGAGTTTTGGATCTTGGTTGGTGCAATCCAGATGAGAGAAAGGCGACTAGAAAGCTAGAAGGCTGCGCTGCTGCAAAGGACAACTGCTGATCTTCGAAAAGAGTATTTTGAAGATCCTCCAAGATCAGATCAGATCTAATTTTTGGAGACATGATAGAGAAGAAGAGGATCTCTAGATCCAACCTGAGTGGATATCGGTAGAGGCCTAGGCACTTGCATGGCTAGATCCAGAACCTTTCCACTGCTTACAGGATCATCAACGGGTAATAGGATTACCCTACTTCAAGGTAAATTAAATTTAATTTAATTTATCTAAATTTTATTTTAATTATTAAAATAATAAAAATTAGATCTAAAATATCTTAGATCTGATCTAGATCAAAAAAAAAAATTTTTTAAAATATATCTCTTGATCTGATCAGATCTGAACGAACCTGGTCCGAAAAATCAGGATTTTCCTTCAACTGGTATCAGAGCCAAGGTTCTAAAAGTATTTAGATCTAATTTTAAATTTATTTTAATTAAAAAATAAGTGATTTTAGATGTCACATGAGATGTGATCAGATCTGAAATCAAAAAAAAATTAAAATTAAATGATTTGGATCTAAGATTAGAAAATATGCATGACTAGTTCTAAAATAGAATAGTTCTATAGAATAGTCTTGCATGTTTTTAATTTAATTTGATTAAATCATATTTTAGATCTATTTATTTACTATTTTTTGATATTATAATTATTATAATAATATCTAAAAAAAAATAGCAAATAAAAATTATTTAATTTTAAACATCATATGAGATATGATTGATGCATGTCTAGACTAGTTGTAGAATAGTTCTACATAATTGTCTAGATTAGAATTTATTTTGATTAGATCAATTTAAATCTAATTTTTTAGATTATTATGAGATAATTTAGATCTAAAAATATGCATGATTCGATACATGAGATGTATGCAAAATATGCCATGATTAGATCTAATTTGTATATGAGATATATGATATAGATCTAAAACTATTTTGTAGTATTGCATGTTCCTGATTAAGGCATTCCTCTTGGCCGTCCGGTCATAAGAATGAAGAAGGGTTTAAAGGCCCTCTCCTTCCATCCGATGGGGTGTTCTTATGATGTGTAGGGGTGCTGCGCGTTCGTCCTTAATCAGAAATCCAAAACTTACTTTCTGCAAAATCCTAGATCCTGAAACCCTAGGATTTATTGTGCATATTTTGTTTATGAACCCTACTTAATTAAAAATTAAGATTATGGAATATTAATTAGATCTAAAATTGAGAATTTTAGATCTAAGACATATTCATAATACTGGGTTCGGGCTTGGGTAGCTCAATTAGGTCTAAGCGGTTGATCAAACCGAATCAAGAGTTGGTTAGATGGGATCAACAATGCTTAAATTGACCAGCCTAATAGGATTAAGTCTGGGTCAAGATCGAGTCACGATCAAGCAAGACCTAATTAGGCTCAGAGGTTAGAGTCTGGATTGTAGGCTAACCCAATTGGTTCTGACTCAACAATTTGGTGTCTAAGGTAAGTTTGGCACATACGACCGACTGATTTTTAATTGGAAGCTACTCGACCTGAATGCATTCTTGTACGAGTTAATGGCATATTCCTTCCACCGGATCTCACTTACCTGGCCATATCTGTTGACACAGTTCTGATCTGAGGTGGTCAATAATCCGAGCTAACCCATGCCACTAGGTTAGTCATAATTGTTATGACTATGATAAGTCTAGTTTAATGAGACCTGAATCAATTCTTCCTAAGAAAAGATTAAGTCTGAGGTCTTCCACCATTGTAGATGTGCGGGCCCTTCCCGGGGTTGATTGTTCTCGGCTGGATACAGTGGCTCAGTTGCACCGGAAAGATGCAACCATGTCTATTAGGCATTGGATGCTATGGGCTGGAGGATGAGTTGGGCTCAATATTTCCGGATACGGTGAGAGACTCAATTAGGAATCCAGTCTGTGCAAATGGTGGGTCTGACTTAACTAAGGAGTGGATCAATATTTCGGATACGGTGAGATTCATGAATTAGAGACCAAGTTTGGGTGCACCATGATTAGAGAATCATTGAACAAGAGTTGTTCACTCATTGGCTAACCCATCACCAATAACTGTTAGGTGAGGTGATGAGTCAGTTGGTGAGACCGCACCACCCACTAGAAATCATTAATCATGGAGATTTTTGCATCTCTACAGAGGGAGTGTAGGGATCCGAAAAAATAGTGGGAGCTAATTTATTTAAAAATAAAATTTCTAAATAAATTGGTCAAGTCATAATTACAGTATCTAACTAGAATCTTTGACTCTCTATAGAAAAATGTCTGCGTCCAACCCATTAGCACGTATCCTGGACACACATAGACTGACCGGACCCAATTATAAAGATTGGCTCAGGAACTACAAAATTATTTTGGATTTCGAGAAGTTAACCCATGTTTTGGATCAGGACCCTCCCACCTTACCAGCCCGTCCATCCACTGAACAGAGAGCGTCTCTGGAAAAAATGGATAGACGAAGATAATAAGGCCAGATATTACATGTTGGGCTCGATGTCTGATGAGCTCCAGCGCCAACATGAAGATATCGGGACTGCTCGCCAAATGTTGGCTCACCTGCAGGAGATGTTTGGTGAACAGAGTCGCGCAGCCAAATATCAAGTCACGAAATGACTTTTTAAGGCTAAGATGCATGATGGGCAGTCAGTCCAAGATCACTGTCTGACATGATGATCAAGGACATGGAAGAGCTTGAGAAGCTCGGTGTGAAGTTAGACTTGGACCTGCAGAACGATATTATTCTGCAATCCTTGACTGATGCATATGGGCAATTCATCATGAATTACCACATGCATAAACTTCAAAATTCCTTGGCCGAATTAATGAATATGCTGGTTACCGCTGAGCTTTCTATGAAAGGTTCTAAAGGCTCAGTTCTTGCTATGGAATGGACTTCTTCCAAAAGAAAGTCTTATGGAAAGAAAAAGAAGTCTGTGAAAAAGCAGAAGGTGGAAGGAACAAAGAAGAAGAAGGCAGAGCCGAAGAAAAAGGCCGATGTCAAAGGAAAGTATTTCCATTGCAACAGCGATGGCCATTGGAAGCGGAACTGCCCTACTTACCTGGCCACCCTGAAGAACAAGAAGGAAGGTCCTTCTGGAGGTATGCTCGTTATTCGAGCAAAACGTGAATGCCAAACGACCTAGGGATAGTCCAAATGATAGATATCTATGGCACCTGAGATTAGGTCATATAGCAGAAGATAGGATCAACAAATTGGAGAAAAATGGGCTATTGAGTCCATTGACTTCCGAGTCATATCCAACTTGTGAATCTTGTCTTCAAGGCAAAATGACCAAACTCCCTTTTGTTGGACATGGGGAGAGGGCCACAGATCTCCTTGCCCTAGTACATACTGATGTGTGCGGCCCATTTGATGTGCCGGCTAGAGGCAATTTTGTCTACTTCATTACCTTTACCGATGATCTGTCTAGGTATGGGTATGTGTATCTTATGAGACACAAGTCTGAAGCTTTTGAAAAGTTCAAAGAATTCAGACATGAAGTAGAAAAATAAACTGGAAAACCCATTAAGGTTCTTCGATCAGATCGAGGAGGTGAATACCTTAGCCAAAAATTCCTAGACTATCTCAAGGAAAATGGCATAGTCTCTCAATGGACTCCACCAGGAACACCTCAACTCAACGGGAGTTTCAGAACGGAGAAATCGGACCTCTATTGGATATGGTTCGATCCATGATGAGCTTCACAGACCTTCCTGATTTTCTTTGGGGACATTCATTGTTAACTTCAATTTATCTACTGAATAGGGTTCCCTCTAAGACCGTTCCTACCACACCGTATGAGATATGGCATGGTAAGAAACCAAGTCTGAGTCATCTCAGAATTTGGGGTTGTCCGGCTCATGTCAAAAGACAACAAGCGGACAAGTTAGAGTTTAGGTCCTTCAGAGCTCGATTCATAGGATATCCTAAAGAGTCATTAGGATACTATTTCTACATTCCAGAAGACCACAATGTGATTGTGAGTCGACATGCCATCTTTCTTGAAAAATAGTTTATTCAAGATAGCGGCATTGGAAAGCAGATTAAGCTTGATGAGAAAGTCTCACAAGTACAATGAGCTAAGGACCAATTGGAACCAAATCAGGTTGAGCCAATAAGAACACTACCTCCTCCACCTCGTAGATCGGAAAGAGTTTTCTGTCCCCCTGAAAGATACTTAGGTATTATTTCAGAGGAAAGTAGAGAAAATGTTCCTCGTAGGTAATGGTGCTCATGGTGATGATCCCAAAACCTACAATGAGGAGATATCAGATATCGACTCTGAGAAATGGCTAGAGGCAATGCAGTCAGAAATTGACTCGATGCACTCAAACCAAGTCTGGACCTTGGTAGATCCACCAGAAGGTATAGTACCTATTGGGTGTAAATGGATCTTCAAGAGAAAGATTGGTGCAGATGGGAATGTGGAGACATTCAAGGCTAGACTAGTGGCAAAAGGTTATAGTCAACGTGAAGGCATTGACTATCAGGATACCTTTTCCCCAGTGGCTATGCTAAAATCCATCCGCACATTGCTTGCCGTTGCAGCCTATTTCGATTATGAAATATGGCAAATGGACGTGAAAACGGCATTCTTGAAATGGATATCTTGAGGAAGATATCTATATGGAACAGCCGCTAGGTTTCACATCCAGTGATACTGATCACAAGGTTTGCAAGCTGCAAAGGTCCATATATGGACTTAAGCAAGCATCTCGGAGCTGGAACACTCATTTCAATGATGTGATCAAAACATTTGGTTTCATCAAAAATGAAGAGGAACCGTGTGTCTTCAAAAAGGTCAGTGGGAGCACTGTTGTCTTCCTCGTATTGTACGTGGATGACATCCTCCTTATTGGGAATGATATTTCCATAATGACAATAGTCAAATTATGGTTGTCCAAGGAATTCTCCATGAAAGACCTAGGTGAAGCATCCTTTATTCTAGGAATTAAGGTCTATAGGGATAGACCGAATAGGATGCTAGGACTTTCACAGAAGATGTACATAGAGAAAGTACTAAAGAGGTTTAGTATGGAAAACTCTAAGAGGGGATTAATACCCTTCAGACATGGTATTCATCTTTCCAAGAAGATGTGCCCTAGCACACCTGAGGAAAATAGAACGCATGAGCAAGATCCCTTATGCTTCTGCAATAGGGAGCCTCATGTATGCCATGCTATGTACATGACCTGATATAGCCCATGCTGTGAGTGTCACAAGCAGATATCAGTCAAATCCAGGTGAAGAACACTGGACTTCTGTGAAATGTATCCTTAAGTACTTGAGAAGAACTAAGGATATGATGTTGGTCTTTGGTAATGGAGAACTCCAAGTCCAGGGATACACAGACTCGGATTTCATGTTCGATATAGATGATCAAAAGTCGACATCTGGAAGTCTGTTTATGTGCAATGGTGGTGCTGTCAGCTGGAAGAGTTCCAAGCAAACTATGATAGCAGATTCCACCATGGAAGCAGAATATATCGCTGCATCAGAGGCTATGAAGGAAGCATTCTGGTATAAGAAGTTTGCTGTAGAAATTAGAGTAATGCCATCAGATGCCATTCCTCTATACTGCGATAATAATGGCGCCATAGCTCTTGCTAAGGAGCCAAGATCTCATCAGAAATCCAAGCACATTGAACGGTGATACCACCTCATCCACGATTACCTCGAGAAGGGTTATGTCAAGGTCAAGAGAGTCAACTCCATAGATAATGTGGTAGATCCACTTATAAAGCTGTTGGGCTAGCAGAAGATCGAAGCCCATCTTGAGAAGATGGGACTTAGACTTATAGCCAATTGGCTTTAGGATAAGTGGGAGATTGTTAGATATATGTGCCCTAGAAGCCAGAATTGGCTGACACTTGTAATACACTTCTAGGGGCAAAATTATAATTTTGACTATAATCAATAAAATAAATTATTTTTTATCATATATGTATATTTAGTGTCTGTGATACATCCTTTGAGTTAATGGTAATGATAATTCATATTTTCAAGAGTTGAAAATTTAACACATGAATAATCATTATTAACTCATAAAATGCTCCCAACCATAGGATCATCACGAGGATGGCGATTGATCCGGAAGGTTGGTGTACAATCGCTTCTCTTTAATAGATGAGTCTTGAATCTACGGTGTGGAGACATCGAAGTGAGAGTACAGGTACTTGTTAGAGAACGAGGGCACTGAGCGTGACCACCTCAAGTAGTCATTAGGAAGTCTACCTTCTCGTCGATGATTGACTCGATACTACAGTGGTGTGTCTGATTCTTTGATCTGAGGTGCATTAGCAGTTCACCTTGAGGCTGTTATAGTTTGACTATACCATTACTTGATCTCCTAGCCATATGGAACTCTGAGGTGTATGTTGGCTATAGGATGTTCATTGTAGGAACTGGATAGCATCAAGATGGAATCTATCTACCTCGGTGGTAGAGGAGCAACCCTATGATGATCATGAGAATCAAGTCCAGAAGTCCATGGCCATGGCAGAGTGAAATAATAGAAAGAGTTTCTATTTAGGTTTTCACATTAGACTTGAATCGAATGGTTACATCATATGACAGAGACTAGGGTTTGACGAGTTCACCTTAACCCTAATATGATCGGGGCTCAAGATAGAAGAACTTAATCACACAAGTAGCTACACCAAGAGGTTCATATTTAGCTCTAATGGGTTACCACCATATACTGCTAGGTGTCATTGGTGGATTTTGGAAACAATTAGAATGATTTAGATAATCGATCATTCTAGCTGTTCGAATCAGAACAGTTCTGATCCATCGAAAGGAGTTTCGATGATGTCGATGATAGAGATCATGACATATCCCATTACCATACAGAACTGAACCTAACTGGGTCACACAAACAAGGGTTTGAATCTGGTGATCATCAATTGAACTGATCTAGTTCAATTGATCTGAATAAGATTCAATTAGGTTCAAGGAAATCGTGCTAGCACTCGATTGAACCTAACATTCTTCTTTTGCTATCACAAATAAGTTATCCTGACTGAGCTAAAGGAGTTTGTGCTCAATCAAAGGCCTTCATATGGTCTGACTGGAGGTTGTCCAAGTTAGAAAAGGTTGTCTTATTTTTTAAGACATTACCTGCCATTTTTGGTCACCTGTCATTTCTCGTTCTTTGTCTTTGGTCAAAAGTCTACCTTTGATTAGTCAAATGTTAACCATTGACACTTTGACTTCTGTTCATATGTCACGCACCTATTGGAGAGCTGGTGGGGGCCTATCCTCCTACCAGAACCTAGCAAGAAAGAGGGCGCACGCCACCCTTGGCATGTGCCCAAGCTGGAGGCGCCCAGGAGTCCCTATTGGATAGGGACTCCATCTTCGTTTTGGATTCCGATTAAAGTTCTCCTAAGAACCAACTTTGACTGGTCTTAGGCGCCATCTAAGGAGGAATTCAGGGGACTTTATTCCCACTAATCAGATTTAGATCTGATTTCATAAAGGATTATGATTGGTTGGGAAGAAGAGGAGTTGGATCACACTTAGTCTATAAATAAGACCCTGAGCCCAGCTTAAAGATTGATTGAATCACAATTCTCCATGCCCCAAGGCTGCCTCTTCCCTCTTCCTCCATGCCAAACCCACCTTCTTCCTCTCCTCTCCATGTCCAAAAGAGTTTTGGAGCTTGGTTGGTGCAATCCAGATGAGAGAAAGGCGACTGAAAGCTAGAAGGCTGCACTACTGCAAAGGACGACTGCTGATCTTCGAAAAGAGTTTTGAAGATCCTTCAGATCAGATCTAGATCTAATTTTTGGAGATGTGATAGAGAAGAAGAGAATCTCTAGATCCAGCTCGAGTGGATATCGATAGAGGCCAGGCACTTGCGTGGCTTGATCTAGAACCTTTCCGCTGCTTACAGGATCATTAACGGATAATAGGATTACCCACTTCAAGATAAATTAAATTTAATTTAATTTATCTAATTTTATTTTAATTTTTAAAATAATAATAATTAGATCTAAAACATCTTATATCTGATCTAGATCAAAGAGAAAAATTTTTGAAATATATCTCTTGATCTGATCAGATCTGAACGAACCTGGTTCGAAAAATCAGAATTTTCCTTCACGAACTTATTGACTAAATCTTTGACAATGTCCCGATTGTAGAAGAGATTTTTGCCCAGGTCTTCATTGTCATCATTGAACTTGTTGGGATGAGCTTTATACCATACCTTCATGGTGGCCGACTTCTTCTCCTTCTTGTTCTCTCTCTTTTCTCCTCCAACAGGAAGCTCCAGAACTTGATCTTCATCTGGAGGGCTCGAGGATGTAGGAGGCACTGAGGCCCCATCAATGGCACCAACCTCGATAGCAGGGACAACCTCGATGCCCTCAGCAACCTTAGAAGTAGCGATAGCACTGGTGGGAGCCGCAAAGCTCGGAACGTCGACCCTCGCCTTTTTTGAACCTTTGCCTGGTGCTTTCCTTTTCCTCTTATGGGCATGAAGCCCCTTAGTGAGCATCTCAACTGCTTGGGCATCCATCTCTACAATAAAGAAGGGCTCATGATCAATATATACATATAGTCCGAAAAAAACTTGTGAAGTGCACCGACTTCTTCTCCTTCTTGTTCTCTCTCTTTTCTCCTCCAACAGGAAGCTCCAAAACTTGATCTTCATCTGGAGGGCTCGAGGATGTAGGAGGCACCGAGGCCCCATCAATGGCACCAACCTCAATAGCAGGGACAACCTCGATGCCCTCAGCAACCTTAGAAGTAGCGATAGCACTGGTGGGAGCCGCAAAGCTCGGAACGTCGACCCTCACCTTTTTTGAACCTTTGCCTGGTGCTTTCCCTTTCCTCTTATGGGCATGAAGCCCCTTAGTGAGCATCTCAACTGCTTGGGCGTCCATCTCTACAATAAAGAAGGGCTCATGATCAATATATACATATAGTCCGAAAAAAATTTGTGAAGTGCAACAATATACCAACAGGATTGAGGAGACTCAAGCCCATATTGAACAAAGTCTGGTCTTTCAAAAGTTTGGGTAGGAGGGGAGCTTGATAGTTCTTGAGTCTATTGGCAGAATTAAGATCGTCTCTCTTTAAACTAGGAGCTCAGTAGATTAACTCTCTAAGAAGACCCCAGGGAGGAAGCCCTAATGCTAGAGTTGGGCAGGACATGAAGAAAAACTTCTTCTTTCAGTTATGGATAGAGGAAGGGGCACCTTTCAACAATCCTTTCTTACTGAACTGGGGCGAGAAGTACTACCAGTCTTTCATGGAAGGATGATGTTTGAAAGTATAGAAGTTCTGGAACAGGAAAATGGTTGAACGAACTTCAATGGAGAGATAAAGAAAGATGAACCCGATAATCAACCTAAAGAAGTTTGGCACTATAGAAGCAAAGGAGATATTTAAAAATTGAAAAAGGACAACTATAAAATGTGCGAAAGAAAGTCTCAGTCCAGCACGAAAGGCTTCTAAGTACAGATAAAAATGGCCTGAAGGAAGAGAACAAGTTCGATCACTTGGTTTAGGGAGTTCTAATTCATATTCAGGAGGAATCCTGTATTGGATCCTACTTAAGAAAAGATCGTCTAGGGATAAGGAGCAAGGAATAGTGCCAGGAATGAAGGTTAGATGGGGTACATCCCTAGGTTCAATCTCTTCTTTAGAGTTAGGGTTTCGGGAAGTCAGACCGAACGGACTCCTAGAACTGGTGGACCAAGAAGTTTTCGAACACATTTGGATCAAACAAACACCAAAAATCTTTGAAAAATTAAGAAAAAGAATAGCATAACCTCGAAGAGGGAAAATGGTGAAACTCACTTATGAAACCCAAAGAAGATCTAATAAAGTGAAAAGCAAAGAAACTGAAAATGAAGGATAATGAACTAACCTAAACTGGTTGGAAAATTGGAGAAGATAGTCAAAAGGATGAGATGTGATCAGAAAGATGCGGATGGCTGGAGAAATCACGAGGGAGGAAGGCAAGATTCTCGAAGGCAATGAAGAGTGAAGGAGGGAGGAGAAGAAGAAAATGCTGATGAAGACAAGAAATCAGAAGGAAGAAGAAGAAAGGCTTAAATAGAAGGGCGAAACTAGAGGAAGTTATGATTGCAGAACTTCTACAACCAAGTCGAGTCCCCTACGTGTCCCACTCGCCTCTGACGCCTGATGAAATAATAACTATGCCATACATGGAGCTCTGCACTGGATGAGGCTTTGGGGGAATTTGTTCTTTCAGGTCATTCAACATTAAATTTTGATGCTAATTCAGAAAAGCCAGAAGGTTTCATTCTCCGAGAGCGGGAGGCTAGAAAAGGACTTCGGCTGCAGTGATTTTTTTGTACTCCCTTCATTTGAAATCCAAACTTGAGAGTAGGAGGATAAGTATTGGGGGTAGAATGACCCCCACCGAAGTCCTTAGCCATTGACCCCATTTTGAAGGAATTCGCCAATCCTCTCAACAACAATCCCATGTTGCAGAACTTATCGAAGAAATATTAAAGCTCGACTAGACGATTTTAAATAGTAAGGGGGAACTATTATTTAATTAACCTTACTACTTAACTTAGAATGAATGGTAGGATCAAAGTTCAACCCTCCAGATCTTGATTGGTAATGAGTTTTGAAGATAGTTGAAGTCCTATATTATGGACGTCACGCTCCTTCCAACCGGATTCCTCCAGTCACGTTCCTCCTAGATGGACTCCTCCATCGCACCCCTTTCAGCCGAACTTCTTCAGTCGCACTCCTTTCGAATGGACTTCTTCCAATTGCATTGTTTCCAGCCAGACTCCTCCAATCACATTCCTTTCGGAAGGATTCCTCCAACCGCGCTCCTTCCGGATGGACTCCTCCAGTCACATTCATTTCAGATGGACTCCTCCAATCGTGCTCTTTCCGGACAAACTCCTTCAGTCATGCTTCCTTCAGTCGAAGTCCTTCCATTCGAATACCTTTTATGATGAGCTTCTCCTAGCTGGTCGCGGACCTACCTAATCCATGCAACACCTATTAGTTGGAGCTATCTGAAAGGATCTTGTTAAACCACTAATTCATGAAAACTATTCCATGAAGGATGGAGCACAACACTACAGATCTCAATTTGGGAGACATCTATCTGCACACGACCTAGAAAGCTAAAGGAAAATTCTTATTTCTCGGATCAGGTTCGTTCAGATATGATCGGATCAAGAAATATATTTCAAAATTTTTTCTCTTTGATCTAAATCAGATATGGGATATTTTAGATTTAATTTTTATTATTTTAATAATTAAAATATAGATAAATTAAATTAGATTTAATTTATCTTGATGTAGGATAATCCAATTACCCGTTGATGATCCTATAAGCAGCGGAAGGTTCTAGATCTAGCCACGCAAGTGCCTGGCCTCTACCGATATTCACTCGGGCTGGATCTAGAGATCCTCTTCTTCTCTATCACATCTCCAAAAATCAGATCTGAATCTGATTTGGAGGATCTTCAAAACACCTTTCGAAGATCAGCAGTTATCCTTTGTAGTAGCATAGCCTTCTAGCTTTCTGTCGCCTTTCTCTCGCCTGGATTGCACCAACTGGGATCCCAAACTACTTTGGACATGGAGAGGAGAGGGAGAAGATAGACTTGGCATGGAGGAGGAGGAGAGAGGCAGCCTTGGGGCATGGGAATTGTATTATTTCTTTGAGTTGGTCTAGGGTCTTATTTATAGACTATGCGTGATCTAACTCCTCTTCTTCCCAATCAATCACAACTCTTTGTGAAATTAGATCTAAATCTGATTGGTGGGAATAGAGTCCCTTGGATTCATCCTTAGATGGCACCTAAGACCAGTCAAAGTTGGTTCTTAGGAGGAGTCTAATCGAAATCCAAAAAGGAGATGGAGTCCCTATCCAATAGGGACTCCTGGGCGCCTCCTGCTTGGGCGCACGCCACCCTTGGCATGCGCCCTCCTCCTTGCCAGCTTCTGGCAGGGGGACAAGCCCCCACCAGCTCTCCAATAGGTGCATGACATGTGGATAGAAGTCAAAGTATCAATGGTCAACATTTGACCAGTCAAAGGTCAACTTTTGACCAAAGTCAAAGGACGAGAAATGGTAGGTGACCAAAAATGGTAGGTATTGTCTTACAAAATAAGACAACCCTTTTCTGATCTGGACAGGCTCCAGTCAGACCAAGTGAAGGCCTCTGATCGAGCACAAACTCCTTTGGCTCAGTCAGGACAACTATTTATGATAGTAAAAGAAGAACGTTAGGTTCAATCGAGTGCTAGCACGATTTTCTTGAACCTAATTGAATCTCATTCAGATCAATTGAACTAGATCAGTTCAATTGATGATCACCAGATTCAAACCCTTATTTGTGTGACCCAGTTAGGTTCAGTTCTGTATGGTAATGGGATATGTCATGATCTCTATCATCGACATCATCGAAACTCCTTTCGATGGATCAGAACTCTTCTGATTCGAACAGCTAGAATGATCGATCATCTAAATCATTCTAATTGCTCCCAAAATCCACCAGTGACACCTAGCAGTATATGGTGGCAACCCATCAGAGCTGAATGCGAACCTCTTGGTGCAGCTACCTGTGTGATTAAGTTCTTCTATCTTGAGCCCCGATCAGATTAGGGTTAAGGTGAACTCGTCAAACCCTAGTTTCTATCATATGATGTAATCATTCGATTCAAGTCCGATGTGAAAATCTAAATAGAAACTCTTTCTATTATTTCACTCTGCCATGGCCATGGGCTTCTGGACTTGATTCTCATGATCATCATAGGGCTGCTCCTCTACCACCGAGGTAGATAGATTCCATCTTGATGCAATCCAGTTCCTACAATGAACATGCTATAGCCAACATACACCTCAGGGATTCCGAATGGCTAGGAGATCGAGTTATGGTGTAGTCAAACTATAACACCCTCAAGGTGAACTACCGATGCACCTCAGGTCAAAGAACCAGACACACCACTGCAGCATCGAGTCAGTCATTGACGAGAAGGTAGACTTCCTAATGACTACTCGAGGTGGTCACGCTCAGTGCCCTCGTTCTCTAACGAGTACCTGTACTCTCGCTCCGGTGTCTCCACACCGTAGACTCAAGACTCATCTACTAAAGAGAAGCGATTGTACACCAACCTTTCGGATCAATCACCATCCTCGTGATGATCCTATGGTCGGGAGCATTTTATGAGTTAATAATGATTATTCATGTCTTAAATTTTCAACTCTTGAAAATATGAATTATCATTACCATTAACTCAAAGGATGTATCACAGACACTAAATACACATATGTGATAGAAAATAACCCATTTTATTGATTATAGTCAAAATTATAATTTTGCCCCTAGAAGTGTATTACAAGTGTCAGCCAATTCTGGCTTCTAGGGCACATATATCTAACAATCTCCCACTTGTCCTAAAGCCAATTGGCTACAAGTCTAAGTCCCATCTTCTCAAGGTGGGCTTCGATCTTTCTGTTGGCCCAACGGCTTTGTAAGTGGGTCTGCCACATTATCTGCATGGAGTTGACTCTCTTGACCTCGACGTAACCCTTCTCGAGGTAATCGTGGATGAGGTGGTATCGCCGCTCAATGTGCTTGGATTTTCTGGTGAGACCTCGGCTCCTTAGCAAGGGCTATGGCGCCATTGTTGTCGCAGTATAGAGGAATGGCATCTGATGGCATTACTCCAATTTCTGCAGCAAACTTCTTGTACCAGAATGCTTCCTTCGCAGCCTCTGATGCAGCGATATATTCTGCTTCCATGGTGGAATCTGCTATCACGTTTGCTTGGAAACTCTTTCAGCTGACAGCACCACCATTGCACACAAACAGACTCCCAGATGTCGACTTTCGATCATCTACATCGGACATGAAATCCGAGTCTGTGTATCCCTGGACTTGGAGTTCTCCGTTACCAAAGACCAACATCATATCCTTAGTTCTTCTTAAGTACTTAAGGATACATTTCACAGAAGTCCAGTGTTCTTCACCTGGATTTGACTGATATCTGCTTGTGACACTCACAGCATGGGCTATATCAGGTCGTGTACATAGCATGGCATACATGAGGCTCCCTATTGCAGAAGCATAAGGGATCTTGCTCATGCGTTCTATTTCCTCAGGTGTGCTAGGGCACATCTTCTTGGAAAGATGAATACCATGTCTGAAGGGTATTAATCCCCTCTTAGAGTTTTCCATACTAAACCTCTTTAGTACTTCCTCTATGTACATCTTCTGTGAAAGTCCTAGCATCCTATTCGGTCTATCCCTATAGACCTTAATTCCTAGAATAAAGGATGCTTCACCTAGGTCTTTCATGGAGAATTCCTTGGACAACCATATTTTGACTGTCGTCAACATGGGAATATCATTCCCAATAAGGAGGATGTCATCCACGTACAATACGAGGAAGACAACAGCGCTCCCACTGACCTTTTTGAAGACACACGGTTCCTCTTCATTTTTGATGAAACCAAACATTTTGATCACATCATTGAAATGAGTGTTCCAGCTCCGAGATGCTTGCTTAAGTCCATATATGGACCTTTGCAGCTTGCAAACCTTGTGATCAGTATCACTGGATGTGAAACCTAGCGGCTGTTCCATATAGATATCTTCCTCAAGATATCCATTTAAGAATGCCATTTTCACGTCCATTTGCCATATTTCATAATCGAAATAGGCTGCAATGGCAAGCAATGTGCGGATGGATTTTAGCATAGCCACTGGGGAAAAGGTATCCTGATAGTCAATGCCTTCGCATTGACTATAACCTTTTGCCACTAGTCTAGCCTTGAATGTCTCCACATTTCCATCTGCACCAATCTTTCTCTTGAAGATCCATTTACACCCAATAGGTACTATACCTTCTGGTGGATCTACCAAGGTCCAGACTTGGTTTGAGTGCATCGAGTCAATTTCTGACTGCATTGCCTCTAGCCATTTCTCGGAGTCGATATCTGATATCGCCTCATTGTAGGTTTTGGGATCATCACCATGAGCACCATTACCTACGAGGAACATTTTCTCTACTTCCTCTGAAATAATACCTAAGTATCTTTCAGGGGGATGGAAAACTCTTTTCGATCTATGAGGTGGAGGAGGTAGTGTTCTTATTGGCTCAACCTGATTTGGTTCCAATTGGTCCTTAGCTCGTTGTACTTGTGAGACTTTCTCATCAAGCTTAATCTGCTTTCCAATGCCGCTATCTTGAATAAACTATTTTTCAAGAAAGATGGCATGTCGACTCACAATCACATTGTGGTCTTCTGGAATGTAGAAATAGTATCCTAATGACTCTTTAGGATATCCTATGAATCGAGCTCTGAAGGACCTAAACTCTAACTTGTCCGCTTGTTGTCTTTTGACATGAGCCGGACAACCCCAAATTCTGAGATGACTCAGACTTGGTTTCTTACCGTGCCATATCTCATACGGTGTGGTAGGAACGGTTTTAGAGGAAACCCTATTCAGTAGATAAATTGAAGTTAACAATGAGTGTCCCCAAAGAAAATCAGGAAGGTCTGTGAAGCTCATCATGGATCGGACCATATCCAATAGAGTCCGATTTCTCCATTCTGAAATCCCGTTGAGTTGAGGTGTTCCTGGTGGAGTCCATTGAGAGACTATGCCATTTTTCTTGAGATAGTCTAGGAATTCCCGGCTAAGGTATTCACCTCCTCGATCTGATCGAAGAACCTTAATGGGTTTTTCAGTTTATTTTTCTACTTCATGTCTGAATTCTTTGAACTTTTCAAAAGCTTCAGACTTGTGTCTCATAAGATACACATACCCATACCTAGATAGATCATCGGTAAAGATAATGAAGTAGACAAAATTGCCTCTAGCCGGCACATCAAATGGGCCGCACACATCAGTATGTACTAGGGCAAGGAGATCTGTGGCCCTTTCCCCATGTCCTACAAAAGGGAGTTTAGTCATTTTGCCTTGAAGACAAGATTCACAAGTTGGATATGACTCGAAAGTCAATGGACTCAATAGCCCATTTTTCTCCAATTTGTTGATCCTATCTTCTGCTATATGACCTAATCTCAGGTGCCATAGATACCTATCGTTTGGACTATCCCTAGGTCATTTGGCATTCACGTTTTGCTCGATAGTTAGAACAGATACATCAATATGTAGCTGATAAAGATCGTTAATAAGAAAACCATTTGCAATTTTATTTCTTTCATAAAGAATGTTACAATGGTCCTTAAAGAAGGTAATCACATAGCCTTCTAGTGCTAAGCATGAAATAGAAATCAAATTCCTGCTAGCTGCAGGCACATAATAACAGTCTTTCAAAACTAAGTCTAAACCAGATGGTAATCGAAGAGGGTATGTTCCCACCTGCCACTGCAGCAACTCTTGCTCCATTTTCGATGCATAGGATCATGTCTCCATCCCTCAGCCTCCTGCTATCCTCAAGACCCTGCATGGAAAGTGCACAGATGAGCACTAGAACCAGAGTCAAGCACCCAACTGGATGCAGAAGAAATCATAAGGTTAGACTCAATAATGAGCATACCTCCAGAAGGACCTTCCTTCTTGTTCTTCAGGGTGGCCAGGTAAGTAGGGCAAGTTCTGCTTCCAGTGGCTGTCGCTGTTGCAATAGAAATACTTTTCTTTGACAGCGGCCTTCTTCTTCGGCTCTGCCTTCTTCTTCTTTCCTCCTTCCACCTTCTGCTTTTTCGCAGACTTCTTTTTCTTTTCAGAAGACTTTCTTTTGGAAGAAGTCCGTTCCATAGCAAGAACTGAGCCTTTAGAATCTTTCATAGAAAGCTCAGCGGTGACCAGCATGTTCATTAATTCGGCCAAGGAATTTTGAAGTTTATGCATGTGGTAATTCATGATGAATTGCCCATATGCATCAGTCAAGGATTACAGAATAATATCATTCTGCAGATCCAAGTCCAACTTCACACCGAGCTTCTCAAGCTCTTCCAAGTCCTTGATCATTATCAGACAGTGATCTTAGACTGACAATCCATCATGCATCTTAACCTTAAAAAGTCGTTTCGTGACTTGATACTTGGCTGCGCGACTCTGTTCACCAAACATCTCTTGTAGGTGAGCCAATATTTGATGAGCAGTTTCGATATCTTCATGTTGGTGCTGGAGTTCATCAGACATTGAGCCTGACATATAATATCTGACCTTATTATCTTCGTCTATCCATTTTTCCAGAGACGCTCTCTATTCAGCGGATGGATGGGCTGGTAAGTGAAGGAAAATCCTAATTTTTTGAATCAGGTTCATTCAAATCTGATCGAATCAAGAGATATATTTCAAAAAAAATTTTCTTTGATCCATATTAGATTTGGAATATTTTATATCTGATCTTTATTATTCTAATAATTAAAATAAATTTAGATAAATTAAATTTACCTTGACGTAGGATAATCCTATTATCCATTGATGATCCTGTAAGCTGCGGAAGGTTCTGGATCTAGCCACGTAAGTGCCTGGCCTCTACTGGTATCCACTTAGACTGGATCTAAAGATCCTTTTCTTCTCTATCACATCTCCAAAAATTAGATCTAAATTTGATTTGGAGGATCTTCAAAATAGCTTTTGAAGATCAGTAGTTGTCCTTTGCAGCAGCGTAGCCTTCTAGCTTTCTATTGCCTTTCTCTCATCTGGATTGCACCAACTAAGATCCCAAACTACTTTGGGCATGGAGAGGAGAGGGAGAAGATGGGCTTGGCGTGGAGGAGGAAGAGAGAGGTAGCCTTGGGGCATGGAGAATTCATGCTCTCTTTGAGTTGGGCACAGGATCTTATTTATAGACTATGCATGATCCAACTCCTCTTCTTCCCAACCAATCACAATCCTTTGTAAAATTAGATCTAAATCTGATTGGTGGAAATAGAGTCCCTTGGATTCCTTCTTAGATGGTGCCTAAGACCAGCCAAACTTAGTTCTTAGGAGGAGTCTATTTGGAATCCAAAAAGGAGATGGAATCCCTATCCAATAGGGACTCCTGGGCGCTTCCAGCTTGGGCACACGCCTTGGACTCTTGGGCGCTTCCAGCTTGGGCACACGCCAAGGGAGGTGTGTGCCCTCCTCCTTGCCTGGTTCTAGCAGGGGGACAGGCCTCCACCAGCTCTCCAATTGGTGCATGACATGTGGACAGAAGTTAAAGTGTCAATGGTCAACATTTGACCAGTCAAAGATCAACTTTTGACCAAATTCAAAGGATGAGAAATGGTAGGTGACCAAAAATGGCAGGTATTGTCTTACAAAATAAGACAACCTTTTTCTGACCTAGACAGGCTCCAGTCAGACTAAGTGAAGGCCTCTAATAGATCACAAACTCCTTTAGCTCAATCAGGATAACTATTTATGATAGTAAAAGAAGAACGTTAGGTTCAATCGAGTGCTAGCATGATTTTCTTGAACCTAATTGAATCTCATTCAGATCAATTGAACTGGATCAGTTCAATTGATGATCACCAGATTCAAACCCTTGTTTGTGTGATCCAGTTAGGTTCAGTTCTATATGGTAATGGGATATGTCATGATCTCTATCATCGACATCATCGAAACTCCTTTCGATGGATCAGAACTCTTCTGATTCGAACAGCTAGAATGATCGATCATCTAAATCATTCTAATTGCTCCCAAAATCCACCAGTGACACCTAGCAGTATATGGTGGCAACCCATCAGAGCTGAATGCGAACCTCTTGGTGCAGCTACCTGTGTGATTAAGTTCTTCTATCTTGAGCCCCGATCAGATTAGGGTTAAGGTGAACTCGTCAAACCCTAGTTTCTGTCATATGATGTAATCATTCGATTCAAGTCCGATGTGAAAACCTAAATAGAAACTCTTTCTATTATTTCACTCTACCATGGCCATGGGCTTCTGGACTTGATTCTCATGATCATCATAGGGCTGCTCCTCTACCACCGAGGTAGATAGATTCCATCTTGATGCAATCCAGTTCCTACAATGAACATGCTATAGCCAACATACACCTCAGGATTCCGTATGGCTAGGAGACCGAGTTAATGGTGTAGTCAAACTATAACACCCTCAAGGTGAACTGCCGATGCACCTCAGGTCAAAGAACCAGACACACTACTGCAGCATCGAGTCAGTCATTGACGAGAAGGTAGACTTCCTAATGACTACTCGAGGTGGTCACGCTCAGTGCCCTCATTCTCTAACGAGTACCTGTACTCTCGCTCCGGTGTCTCCACACCGTAGACTCAAGACTCATCTACTAAAGAGAAGCGATTGTACACCAACCTTCCGGATCAATCACCATCCTCGTGATGATCCTATGGTCGGGAGCATTTTATGAGTTAATAATGATTATTCATGTCTTAAATTTTCAACTCTTGAAAATATGAATTATCATTACCATTAACTCAAAGGATGTATCACAGACACTAAATACACATATGTGATAGAAAATAACCCATTTTATTGATTATAGTCAAAATTATAATTTTGCCCCTAGAAGTGTATTACAAGTGTCAGCCAATTCTGGCTTCTAGGGCACATATATCTAACAATCTTCCACTTGTCCTAAAGCCAATTGGCTACAAGTCTAAGTCCCATCTTCTCAAGGTGGGCTTCGATCTTCTGCTGGCCCAACGGCTTTGTAAGTGGGTCTGCCACATTATCTATGGAGTTGACTCTCTTGACCTCGACATAACCCTTCTCGAGGTAATCGCGGATGAGGTGGTATCGCCGCTCAATGTGCTTGGATTTTCTGGTGAGACCTCGGCTCCTTAGCAAGGGCTATGGCGCCATTGTTGTCGCAGTATAGAGGAATGGCATCTGATGGCATTACTCCAATTTCTGCAGCAAACTTCTTGTACCAGAATGCTTCCTTCGCAGCCTCTGATGCAGCGATATATTCTGCTTCCATGGTGGAATCTGCTATCATGTTTGCTTGGAAACTCTTTCCAGCTGACAGCACCACCATTGCACACAAACAGACTCCCAGATGTCGACTTTCGATCATCTATATCGGACATGAAATCCGAGTCTGTGTATCCCTGGACTTGGAGTTCTCCATTACCAAAGACCAACATCATATCCTTAGTTCTTCTTAAGTACTTAAGGATACATTTCACAGAAGTCCAGTGTTCTTCACCTGGATTTGACTGATATCTGCTTGTGACACTCACAGCATGGGCTATATCAGGTCGTGTACATAGCATGGCATACATGAGGCTCCCTATTGCAGAAGCATAAGGGATCTTGCTCATGCGTTCTATTTCCTCAGGTGTGCTAGGGCACATCTTCTTGGAAAGATGAATACCATGTCTGAAGGGTATTAATCCCCTCTTAGAGTTTTCCATACTAAACCTCTTTAGTACTTTCTCTATGTACATCTTCTGTGAAAGTCCTAGCATCCTATTCGGTCTATCCCTATAGACCTTAATTCCTAGAATAAAGGATGCTTCACCTAGGTCTTTCATGGAGAATTCCTTGGACAACCATAATTTGACTGTTGTCATCATGGGAATATCATTCCCAATAAGGAGGATGTCATCCACGTACAATACGAGGAAGACAACAGCGCTCCCACTGACCTTTTTGAAAGACACATGGTTCCTCTTCATTTTTGATGAAACCAAACATTTTGATCACATCATTGAAACGAGTGTTCCAGCTCCGAGATGCTTGCTTAAGTCCATATATGGACCTTTGCAGCTTGCAAACCTTGTGATCAGTATCACTGGATGTGAAACCTAGCGGCTGTTCCATATAGATATCTTCCTCAAGATATCCATTTAAGAATGCCATTTTCACGTCCATTTGCCATATTTCATAATCGAAATAGGCTGCAACGGCAAGCAATGTGCGGATGGATTTTAGCATAGCCACTGGGGAAAAGGTATCCTGATAGTCAATGCCTTCGCATTGACTATAACCTTTTGCCACTAGTCTAGCCTTGAATGTCTCCACATTTCCATCTGCACCAATCTTTCTCTTGAAGATCCATTTACACCCAATAGGTACTATACCTTCTGGTGGATCTACCAAGGTCCAGACTTGGTTTGAGTGCATCGAGTCAATTTCTGACTGCATTGCCTCTAGCCATTTCTCGGAGTCGATATCTGATATCTCCTCATTGTAGGTTTTGGGATCATCACCATGAGCACCATTACCTACGAGGAACATTTTCTCTACTTCCTCTGAAATAATACCTAAGTATCTTTCAGGGGGATGGAAAACTCTTTCCGATCTACGAGGTGGAGGAGGTAGTGTTCTTATTGGCTCAACCTGATTTGGTTCCAATTGGTCCTTAGCTCGTTGTACTTGTGAGACTTTCTCATCAAGCTTAATCTGCTTTCCAATGCCGCTATCTTGAATAAACTATTTTTCAAGAAAGATGGCATGTCGACTCACAATCACATTGTGGTCTTCTGGAATGTAGAAATAGTATCCTAATGACTCTTTAGGATATCCTATGAATCGAGCTCTGAAGGACCTAAACTCTAACTTGTCCGCTTGTTGTCTTTTGACATGAGCCGGACAACCCCAAATTCTGAGATGACTCAGACTTGGTTTCTTACCATGCCATATCTCATACGGTGTGGTAGGAACGGTTTTAGAGGGAAACCCTATTCAGTAGATAAATTGAAGTTAACAATGAAGTGTCCCCAAAGAAAATCAGGGAGGTCTGTGAAGCTCATCATGGATCGAACCATATCCAATAGAGTCCGATTTCTCCATTCTGAAAACCCCGTTGAGTTGAGGTGTTCCTGGTGGAGTCCATTGAGAGACTATGCCATTTTTCTTGAGATAGTCTAGGAATTTCCCGGCTAAGGTATTCACCTCCTCGATCTGATCGAAGAACCTTAATGGGTTTTTCCAGTTTATTTTTCTACTTCATGTCTGAATTCTTTGAACTTTTCAAAAGCTTCAGACTTGTGTCTCATAAGATACACATACCCATACCTAGACAGATCATCGGTAAAGGTAATGAAGTAGACAAAATTGCCTCTAGCCGGCACATCAAATGGGCCGCACACATCAGTATGTACTAGGGCAAGGAGATCTGTGGCCCTTCTCCCCATGTCCAACAAAAGGGAGTTTAGTCATTTTGCCTTGAAGACAAGATTCACAAGTTGGATATGACTCGAAAGTCAATGGACTCAATAGCCCATTTTTCTCCAATTTGTTGATCCTATCTTCTGCTATATGACCTAATCTCAGGTGCCATAGATATCTATCATTTGGACTATCCCTAGGTCGTTTGGCATTCACGTTTTGCTCGATAGTTAGAATAGGTACATCAATATGTAGCTGATAAAGACCATTAATAAGGAAAACCATTTGCAATTTTATTTCTTTCATAAAGAATGTTACAATGGTCCTTAAAGAAGGTAATCACATAGCCTTCTAGTGCTAAGCATGAAACAGAAATCAAATTCCTGCTAGCTGCAGGCACATAATAACAGTCTTTCAAAACTAAGTCTAAACCAGATGGTAATCGAAGAGGGTATGTTTCCACCACGGCTACTGCAGCAACTCTTGCTCCATTACCGATGCGTAGGATCATGTCTCCATCCCTCAGCCTCCTGCTATCCTCAAGACCCTGCATGGAAGTGCACAGATGAGCACTAGAACCAGAGTCAAGCACCCAACTGGATGCAGAAGAAACCGTAAGGTTAGACTCAATAACGAGCATACCTCCAGAAGGACCTTCCTTCTTGTTCTTCAGGGTGGCCAGGTAAGTAGGGCAGTTTCGCTTCCAAGTGGCCGTCGCTGTTGCAATGGAAACACTTTTCCTTTGACAGCGGCCTTTCTTCTTCGGCTCTGCCTTCTTCTTCTTTCCTCCTTCCACCTTCTGCTTTTTTGCAGACTTCTTTTTCTTTCCATAAGACTTTCTTTTGGAAGAAGTCCATTCCATAGCAAGAACTGAGCCTTTAGAACCTTTCATAGAAAGCTCAGCGGTGACCAGCATGTTCATTAATTCGGCCAAGGAATTTTGAAGTTTATGCATGTGGTAATTCATGATGAATTGCCCATATGCATCAGTCAAGGATTGCAGAATAATATCATTCTGCAGATCCAAGTCTAACTTCACACCGAGCTTCTCAAGCTCTTCCAAGTCCTTGATCATCATCAGACAGTGATCTTGGACTGACTGCCCATCATGCATCTTAGCCTTAAAAAGTCATTTCGTGACTTGATACTTGGCTGCGCGACTCTGTTCACCAAACATCTCCTGCAGGTGAGCCAACATTTGGCGAGCAGTCCCGATATCTTCATGTTGGCGCTGGAGCTCATCAGACATCGAGCCCAACATGTAATATCTGGCCTTATTATCTTCGTCTATCCATTTTTTCAGAGACGCTCTCTGTTCAGTGGATGGACGAGCTGGTAAGGTGGGAGGGTCCTGATCTGGATAGATTGTTAACTTCTCGAAATCAAAAAAATTTTTAGTTCCTAGCCAATCTTTTAATTGGTAGTCTATGTGTGTTTAGATTTTAATTTATTTGACGTAAGATAATTTTATCCATTAGAGTAAGTCGAAAGTTCTGGTGAGATGTAATTATGACTTTACCAATTTGTTTAGGAATTTTATTTTTAAACAAATTAGCTCCCACTATTTTCTCGGATCCCTACACTCCCTCTGTAAAGATGCGAAAATCTCCATGATTAATGATTTCTAGTGGATGGTGCGGTCTCACCAACTGACTCATCACCTCACCTAACAGTTATTGGTGATGGGTTAGCCAATGAGTGAACAACTCTTGTTCAATGATTCTCTAATCAT
>QRFJ01005085.1:0-114918 GCA_006176705.1 Cocos nucifera | reverse complement strand
CCTTTGGCACTTAGAAGAAAGAGAGAGAGAGGATCATAGAGGGCATGGAAGATGGAAGGAGTGATAGCCTTTGGGTATGAAAAATTATTTCTTTTTTGAAGAGCCTTGGTGCAAGGGTTCTTATACAAAAGCATAGCACCAAGTTAAAGTTTCTCTTTGATCAAAATCCTCATTTATTCAACCATTGGGACTCTTGGACCTGATATCCACAAAAATTCCCAGATCCCATCTAATTTTTATGCCAAAAATCAATTAGAAGGTGGTGGCATGAGTAGATAAGGAAGAGTCCACTACGCTTAGGACTCTTCCCTCAAGAGTTTGAACCAAATCAAACTCTATCAAAACTTAGTTTAGACACCTTCAAAAATTACAAAATTTGGTACATCCAATGTATGACTCATGCCCTATCACATATCCAAAAATTAGATCAAAATAATTTCTATAGAATTTTCTATAAGCCTTTGATCAGGTGACCCTTAGTTCTCTCAATTAGGTCAACTTTTGACCTTAATCCAATTTGACTATGAATGAATTTAATTTCTATAATTAATCTAACCTAAACTTATTCCAGTCAGATAAAAATAAATTTATACAAAATACAAGAATGAGTAAAATTAAATTTGACTCAGTTGCGATGAATCAGAAAGATTATATAAAGAGAAATTTAGGCTCAATCATGTGCTAGCATGATTATTTGAACCTGATTGGATCTAATCCAAATCAATCAAACTGAATTAGCTTAATTGATGACATCCAAACCCAAACCCTTATTTGTGTGATCTAGTTAGGTTCAATTCTATACGATAATGAGATATGTCATGATCTTTATCATCGACATCATCGAAATATCTTTCGATAGATCAGAACTTTTTTTGATTCATACAATTAGAATGATCGATCATCAAAATCATTCTAATTACTTCCAAAATCTACTAGTGATACCTAGCAGTATATAGTGACAATCCATCAAAACTAAAAATGAATCTTTCACTGCAGCTACCTGTGTGATTGGGTTCTTCTATCTTGAGCCCCGATAGGATTAGGCTTAAGGTGAACTCGTCAAATTCAATGTCCATCATATGAATTAATCATTTAATTTGAGTCCAATGTAAAAATTCTAATAGAAACTATTTCTATCATTTTCACTCTGCCATGGCCATAGGCTTAAGGACTCAATCTCATGATTATCATAGGGCTACTCCTCATTTACCAAGATAGATAGATCTCCTATTAGTGCAATCCAATTCCTACAATAAACATGCTATAGCCAACATACACCTCAAAATTTTGAATGGCTAGGAGACTAAGTTATGATGTAGTCAAACTATAACATCCTCAAGGTGAACTGCTGATGCACCTCAGATCAAAGAACTAGACAAACAACTGTAGCATCGAGCCAATCATCGATGAGAAGGTAGACTTTCTTATGACTACTCGAGATGGTCATGCTCGGTACCCTCATCCTTTGATGAGTATTGGTACTCTCGCTCTAGTATCTCCACACTATAGACTCAAGATACATCTATGCTAAGAAAGCGATCGTACACCAACCTTCTAGATCGATCACCATCCTCATGATGATCCTACGGTTAAGAGTATTTATAAGTTAATTATGAAAATTTATCTCAAATTTTTAACTCTTGAAAATATGAATTATCATTACCATTAACTCAAAGGTTGTATTACAGATAGTTTAAATATACACTATGATAGAAAATAATTTTTTTATTAATTTATAATCAAAATTATAAAATTATCCTTAGAAGTGTATTACAAGTGTTTAGCCAATCTGACTTCTAGGACACACATCTAACAAACTTCCATTTGACCTAAAGCCAATTGGCTATAAATCTAAGTCCCATCTTCTCAAGGTGGGCTTCGATCTTCTGCTGGCTTAATGGCTTTGTCAATAGATCAGTCGCATTATCTATAGTGTCGACTCTCTTGACCTCGACGTCTTCCTTCTCGAGGTAATCATGGATGAGGTGATATCTCCGCTCGATGTGTTTGAATTTCTAATGAGACTTCGACTCTTTAGCTAGAGCTATAATGCCATTATTGTCGCAATATAGAGGGACGGCATTTGATGGCATCACTCCAAGCTCTACGGTGAACTTCTTGTACCAGAATACCTCCTTTGCTGCTTTCAACATAGTGATGTACTCTGCTTTCATGGTGAAATCTGCTACTCTTCCAGCTAATAGCACCATTATTGCACACAAACAGACTTTCAGATGTCGACTTTCGATCATCTATATTGAACATAAAATCCGAGTCTGTATATCCCTGAACCTGGAGTTCTCCATTACCAAAGACTAGAAATATATCCTTAGTCCTTCTCAAGTACTTAAGGATACATTTCACAGAAGTTCATTGCTCTTCGCCAAGATTCGATTGATATCTGGTCTTGACACTCACAGCATGGGCAGTATCAGGTCGCATACATAGCATGAGATACATGAGGCTCCCTATTATTGAAGCATAAGAGATCTTTCTCATGCGTTCAATCTCCTCAAGTGTGTTGGGATACATCTTCTTGGAGAGATGAATGCCATGTTTGAAGGACACAAAACCCCTCTTGGAGTTTTTTATGTTAAACCTTTTTAGCACCTCCTCTATGTACATCTTCTGTGAGAGACCCAGCATCCTATTCAGTCTATCCCTATAGACCTTAATTTCTAGAATAAAGAATGCTTCTCCTAGATCTTTCATAGAGAACTCCTTTGACAATCATATTTTGACCATAGTCAACATGAAAATATCATTCCCAATTAGGAGGATATCATCCACGTACAGTACAAAAAAGATAATAGCGCTCCCACTGATCTTTTTAAAAATACATGATTTCTCCTCATTTTTGATGAATCCAAATGATTTGATTATATCATTGAAATGAGCATTCCAGATCCGAGATGTTTGTTTAAGTCCATATATAGACCTTTACAGCTTGCATACCTTATGATCATCATCACTGGATGTGAAACCTAGCGGCTGTTCTATATAGATATTTTTCTCAAGATATCTATTTAAGTGGTAGATGATTGAAATTAATATATGAATTATCTAATAATAATAGTTATTTGGTTGATTCATCATAAAAATTGTATCTTCCTTAAATAAACTTCTAAATTATGATGAAGTTTTTAGAACCACAATCAATCGATAAAGGAGAATTTATCAGATAGTTCTTAAATTCACTACCACAGAATAGGGCTATGACAGTAGTTTGTAACCACTATCGTAGTCCAAAAAATTGCTGCTATAGGTTATGGTAGCGGTTATAACCGCTACCACTACAACCATCGTCGTAGGTCTATGATAGTGGTTATTGCAGTAGTTATGGAAATCGATGCCATAGACTGTCTATTATAGCAGTTTTTGAACTGCTGCTATATTTTGACCTATGGTAGCGGTTATATAACTGCTGCTATATCTTGACCTATGGCAACGGTTACGTAACTGCTGCTATAGCTCTATGGCAGTGGTTATTGAACCGTCGCTATAAGTTCTATGATAGTGGTTGACACATGCCTACGGCAGCGGTTGGCACGTCTACGACAGCAGTTATAAAATCGATACCGTATCTTTTAAATAATTAAAAAATATAAAATTTTTAATTTTTTTATATATTTTACTTGATAAATATAGATATATATAATACAAAAAATATTATAAACATAAAAATATTTTTGAAATGCTAAAATTTTATTGCTAAATAAAAATTATTATAGTATTTTTTTAAAAAAAATACATCAAAAGTCTCCTAAATTTACATCATCGTCATTACTGGAAGATGGAGCTAGAGTCGGAGCCGAAGCTGGAGCTAGAGTCAGAGCCGAAGCTGAAGGAGCTGGAGCTAGAATGTGAGCCAACATATCCTCAAAGCCCATGAAGGCACCTCCAAAACATGCACTGAGCGTCGACACCATGTCTCTCATGATACCCTCTAGATGAGAAGCGTGCTCCTCAGTCCGATCTGCTTGCATCATAGTATGATCTGCCCGTGCCAACACCTCCCAAGCTTCTTTCGACTGATGACATCGAAAGCCTGTGAGAAGCTCGTCTCAAATCAATAGCTGGTCGGCATATGTCTGGGTCTGCATGGATCCTTCCAGAGTGCTCAGACCCCAAGACCTGAGATAGATGGTCATGGGGGCTAGAGGTATCCAGGCCCTCGCTCGTGAATGCATCTAACTGATCCTATAATTATAAATTCAAATAAAATTTTATAAGAAATGCTATAATACTAATAATATATACTAATATATTTAATACTTATAAAAATTCTCTCGATCGCGGCATTCATCAGTCTGCCCTTCTTGTCCGTATGGCTGGATCGAAAGATCTCGCTACGGCTGGACATCACTTCATCTCTCATCAGTTATAACAATGGATTAGTTTATCAAAAAAATAAAAAAAATATTAATTTAATTTATCTAGTAAGATATAGAATTTATTACCTCTCTATGCACATGACTGACCATAAACTCACGATCGAGAGTGTGCGTATACTCTTGGACTGCCTGGTTCTTCCGATTCTAACGGAAGATAGCCTAACAAGTATTTAAATAAATAATAAATATTTAAAAAATATTTAAATATAACTTTAAGTATATTGAAAAATTTAAAAGTTAGTAATTTTACCTCAAACTTCTGGCTCCTCCAATATGTAACCATCCTCTCCCACTGACTTAGAGGACAGTCCTGTATCCAAGGAACAAGCTCCTTCGAATTGTCTCGTCGGTGCTCGAGCCATCCTCTATGGAGTTTGACCTTGTAGTTTCGATACAACTTCCTGATCTTCTTCAGTCGGACATCTCGAGCTCTCTCATGATTAGAAAAGTCGTACCTTCTCTGTATAAAGTTATCAAAAATTAGTTACAAAATTATTCTAATCAAATATAATATAAACATATAAAATGCATAAATATAATTAAGATGCACTTACCCATATCTCCTCTTACATCCAGTTTCTGACAGCAGCATCCATCAATTGTCAGTCTCTAGGCTCTATGGAAATAATGTCTGACCATCTCATAAGCACTCCAAAAAAGAAATGCATCTCCCACATGGTCTCTCCTACTGGCCTCCCCTCTACATCATACTGCACCATCACCTAATGCTGGCGGTTCCACACATGTATCATACGTGTGGGACCATGAAATGTCCAGCTCGATGATACACCTGCAATGAAAATATGTTATGCAAATATATAAGTATACAAATACTATATAAATAAATAAATAAATAATATAATAAAAATATATAATTAGATACTGGTGGAGTAGCATGTGTTAGAGATGTGGGTGACGGTGGAGGCTCATATGCCGATGGAGTAGATGCCATTGGTGGAGTAGATGCCAGTGGTGAAAATCTCTAAGCAGTCGATGCAGAGGTGGATGGAGTATGTTCTAACTGCTCCTTAGATGCCGAACTCCATATAACCCATTGAAAGGCAGGGGTGAAAGCTAGATGGTATTTTGGTGCTATCGTAACCTCCAATGTTAATGAACATTAACCAATATAACATTTTCAATAATAATATTAGCAACACATCAATAAATAGACTCTAATAATTAAGGATGGCAACAGTCATAGATTTGATCTATTGCATAAACCTGGGTGTTAATCTAGAAACCTGAAAGAAGAACGAAATAGATGATGGTGGCACCTTAGGATTTAAAGTTGGAATCTTAGAAAGACATATCAAATTCTATTCATATCCATCAAGCTGGCTCACTCAGAAGTCGAGCCGGCTCCATGCCTGAGATAGCCAGCTCCATGTCTGAGACATCCGACTCGGGTCCTCTCCCAACCGGCTCGATCTTGGCCCGAGCCATCTCGGCTACGTATTCGAGTCGACTCGAATGTATGCCATCCCCTATTCTTGGCTGTCTCTGTCCTTTCCTTATCTTTTCGATTGCCCGTCTCCCACTCAATCTCCATCACTGACGAGATAGGACCCTCGCCTTCCTGATCCCTCTCTCGATCTCCCTCATCGGCGAGGTAGGACCCCCTCCCTCTCTCCCTCTCTCAATCTCCCTCGTCGACGATGATGATGAGGTCGGACCCCCTCCCTCCCTCTCTCCCTCTCTCTCGATCTCCTCGTCAGTTATGACGGCGAGGCCGAACCCCTCCCTCCCTCTCTCACTCTCTCAATCTCCCTTGCTGGTAAGGCTGGACCCTCTACCTCCCTCTCTCTCTCGATCTCCCTCGCCGATGATGGCGGCAAGGTCAAACCCCTCCCTCCCTCCCTCTCCCTCTCTCTTTCTTAGTTTTGGGTCCTAAAATTAGGTCTGGATACCCAAGATCCATTAGGATCCGAGTCTGGTACTTCAAGTATGGACCCGTAGGGTGTTCGGATTTGGGTCCGATATCAGTAATTAAAATTAGATATGGATCTAAATATTCTGGTTCCGACTCGAACCTAATCCATTAATAGGTCTAGTCTAGTGATTGATAAATAATACTATGAAATTAAAATAAAAATTATACCTACGGCTATAGAGATGGGGTCGCATCGAAAGCTCTGAGGGTCGTCGACGACGGCGCTAGAGGAAGACGATGGCACTAGAGGTAATCTACGAAATAAGAGCAAGATAGTAAGATAGAGAGAGAAAAGAGAGAAAGAGGATGTGGGGTGGGGAGGGGAGAGAGGGAGAGGGGGCCCAGAGGGGTGCCGTGATGGAGAGGCCAGGGGAGGGGGAGGGCAGGGGGTGGGCAGCAAGGGATGGGAGGGCAAGGGGCAGTAGCGATGGTGGCTAGGGATGGGGAGGGCGGGGCGGTGGTGGCCGATGATGGAGAGGGCGGTGCTAGGTAGCCAAGGATGGGGAGGGCGGGGGTGATGGTGGCCAGGGCCGGGGATGGGGAGTGCGGGGCGGCGGTCGGGGCCGAGGATGGGGAGGGCGAGGGGTGGTAGCTGGGGCCGGGGATGGGGAGGGCAAGGGGTGGGCGGCGACGATCGGGGAGGTGCTGTCTGAGGATGGGAAGTGCAGTGCGGGGGGTGGGACGGCTAGGGTTTGGACAGGTGGGGGGTGGGCTAAGATCGTCAGGGAGGGGCGGTGCCGGTCAGGGGGAAGGAGGGGCGGCGTCGACCAAGGGGGAAGACTTGGATGGAGTCTCACCAACGATGGAGAGGAGGGGAGAGAGAGTGCGCACGGAAGGAAAGAAAATTTGAGAATTTTTAACCTAATCTATGACAGTAATTTTCTAACTAAAAAATTTGGGGTTAGTGGAAACCACTGCCATAGATCTACAGCAGTAGTTTTCTAACTGCTGCTATAAGTCTGTGGCAGTGGTTTCCAATAACCACTGCCATAGATTAGAAATGATTTTTTTCTAAAATTATATAATTTTAAAATTTAATGCTCATCTTCACCATTCATTATCTAAATAATTATCATTTGAGTGTCGTCGCAAAAGATCGCCTCGATCTGATGGCTCTAGCTTCATCGATCAAAAAAATTTAATTTCGATGATCATGAATGATAATGCGATGATATGATAGATGGAGATCTTCGATCGATCTAAAAATCTATAACGATGATCTTGATGATATTTATAGCATACTATCAAAGTTTCACTTCAATCGGATATAGTTATCATGGTCAATTTAGTATGGAAAGATTTCAGCCGTTAAATTAAAAACAAGCGATCAAAGGGCTAAACGACATTCGATTATGAGATAATTTTTTAGTTAAATAATCTTTTCTATAATTTTAATCATTTTATATGGTGATGATAGTAAAATTTAAATTATTTTTGTATGAACTATTCATGTTGAGCAGATATTACAAAAGCATGAGCATAACAATCAATGGAGTTTAAGAATGGTTATCAGACGACGTATAGTTTTAGATCATTCTTAGTCTCATGAGTTAAATTTTATAATAATCACCATAGAAAATGATTAAAGTAGTAGCCAAGATCATTTATAAAAAAAATTATCTCATAATCGGATACCGTCTGATCCTTTGTCATTCGTTTATCATTTAACGGTCGAAATTAATCTATACTAAATTGACCAAGATATAGATATCCGATGGAAGTAAAACTTTGATAGTATGCTACAAACATAATCGAGATCATCGTTATAGGTTTTTAGACCCATCAGAGATCTTCATCTATTAGATCATTGCATCATCGTTCGTGGTCGTCGAAATCAAATTTTTTTGATCGATGAAGCTAGGGCCATCAGATTGAGGCAACCTTTTGCGACAACACTCTAATGATAATTATTTAGATAATGAATGGTGAAGATGGATATTAAATTTTAAAATTATATAATATTAAAAAAAAATAAAAAAAATATGGTAGCGGTTAAAAAGAACTAGTGCTATAGGTCAGACCTATTGCAGCGATTATGAAGAACCACTGCTATAGGTCAACCTATGGCAGCGATTTTTTTAACCGCTGCCATAGGTTGATCTATCGCAGAAGTTCTTTTTAACTGCTACCGTAGAGTCTATTGCAGTAGTTTCAAAAACCGCTGCCATAGTATGTGCTGCTGTAAACTCTTTTTGTAGTAGTGATTGTCCACGATCAAATGATAAGTTATTAAAAAGAACGATAACTTATCGAGTGTAGGTTGCTGTATGCCATATGCATTGTTATCCTTATAATCAAGTGGTATGGAGATATTGGTATGGCATCCGGATGAAATACAGAAGTATATCTGCACTGATCATGACCAATGTAGCACTCTGTTGTCAAGAGTAGCTAGCTAAGGCCAATGGATATAAGTGTCCCTTCGACCTGAGATCATCATAGTGACTTGCAAGCAACTCACTATACTTTGATGTCGGACTGCCTATATTTTTAATATAGGTTCGAAAGATTTTTGGAGACAGTCAAGTACTTGTGAAGTCAGTGTGTGACTAAAGATGGGATCAACCACTCCTGATTAATTTCAGAAAGAGAATGACTCACTGTGTTTCAATTTAGCAAAATCTAGGCTTGGGTAATCCTCGTGAGGTATCACAGGATTTGTAAAATTTTAAGACATAACAGAGATGACTTGTATGAATGTTTGACAGCATACTCGAAGTTGTCTTGAGCATTATTGGTCATAGGGATGAATTATACGGTAACCATGGGTCAGGATTCTAAGAATATTGCTTTGCATACATTCGATCTATCCGAACATCAGGATCCATTGCTAGATAGTAACTTCGATTGGCATAAGAATTGATTTCGGTGCTACCAACTTAGGTTCGAATCTATGGGGTCACATATATTAGATCTTGTAACTTGATCAAATGGTTAATTGATGATTGAGAATCATTCTAAGATCAATCTATCAATACGATTGATGTTTGACCTAATGTAAGTGTTACAGGAGGATTGATCAGCAATTGAATTGCTCATCGGCTCAATTTGATTAAGCAATCAGACTGAGATCAAGTCTAATTAAATTAGATTTAATTAAAATTAATTTGGATTTAATTAGATTAAATCTAATTAGCTTATTGGATAAGCCAATTGCAAGAAAGAATAATTTCTTATTTGACTAAGACTTGGGTGTACCTAATTGACTTAGAATTTAAATTAGATTTAAATCTTAATTTAATCTAATTTAATTAGACTCCTAGTTAGATTAGGATCATTCTTAATTAGATTGTATTTAATCTAATTTATATAGAATTTAAATTTGGTTCAAATCTATTTTGATCTAGTCAAACAAGAAGAGTTTCAGTTGGATTGGGACTCTCTCTCTTTCTTTTATGCCTATTAAAGCCCATGCCTAATATTTAATTCTAGATTTTTTTATATTTTCCCATGCCTAATAAGCTTCTCCTCGCCCCACATATCTAGATTATTTGGAATAAAATTTGACTTGGTCAAAATATAGAAAGTTGTTATGCCTTGATAGAGTTTTAGATTTCTAAAACTCTTTCCTCCTCTCTATGGAATAAAACCCACTCCCCATATTTTTTGTGCACCATTTTTTTGTGAGGTTCCATGACATTTTCCTTCCTTTTCACCATGAATCATTCACCAAATATGATAGGGAGGCATCCAAGAGTTGGACGCCTCCAATGATTCCATGTTTGACTAGGTCGTTTGACCTAGACTTCCTATCTCTTTCGGGATGCCTCCAAAAAGGAGTTGTGGACGTCAAAACACCATGAGATTCCACAAAAAAAACCAGGGAAAAGTGAGGAGGGGCATGGAGGTTTGAGGCACCAAGAATCTTGGAGGAGAAAGCTTCTTTAAGACATCAAGTGTTGATGTCTTATAGAGAAAAGGTAAGAGAGAAGAACATTTTCTTTTATAGTTTTATTTCAAGATTTATTTTATCCTTATTTCTTTATAATTTTTATGTGATAAAAATCTAAGAGAGAGAGAGAGAGGATTAGGGCATGGGATATATGCTCCAAGGTATTGGAGCATAGAGATTCCTTTTTGGACATGATTTGATCATGCCTTGATGCAAGAAGAAGAAGAGAAGAAGGTATTCTCTTAGGGTTTCCTTAAGAGCCCTTCTTCTCCATTTTTTGTGAGATTTTTATGAGAAAAATTTGAGGGTGTGAGATCTAGAAAAATAGAAAAAAGTTCAGAGGAGAAGGTCTCCTCTGATCCTAGCATCAATTATTGATGTCCTGAAGAAGAAGATTTATCTTCTCTTAAGATTTATTTTTCTTATTTTATTTTTTGATTTATGAAAGATCCAAGGGTTGGATTCTTTTCTTATTCCTCCTCATATTCTTCATCTCTTATAGTGTCCAAGATATCTGAAGAATATGTATTTGATTAACCATCAAGAGGGATCCGTGAGTAGCTAGCACTTCGAGCGGATCTTCATTCGACAAACCTTCGATCTGTGTTGTAGGTTCGTGTGGATCATCTGTAGAGGTCAGACGCATGTGCAGCTCTAAAAATAATAACAAAAATCAATCACAGAGTTCTCAATCTATGCAAAGATAAGAGATCTGATCTCTTGGTAACCTATATATGATCTAGGATTAGATCTAGAATTGCTCTAGATCTAGGTATTGATTTGATCAATACCAATTATGATTAATTTATTTTTAGATTTATATTTATATCATAACATATTATAGATCCTTAATATAGAGTTTTATAATTTGATTACATACATTTATAGATTAAATAGTTTAATCTATATCTTCCGCTGCTCTTTATTTTCGAAAAAGTTTCAAAATCTATACATGAAATCCTGCATGCTTTCCAACAGTGGTATCAGAGCATCCAGATTCTTTTATAACATGTTCATATATGCTTAAGAATAAATCTAAAATTTTAAATTAATTAAAGATTGCACATACTACTATAAGATTGTCCTATTGTAAGGTTAATCCCTTACAATGAAAAGGTTGTCCTAGTATGTGCTGATCTGAATCTGAATCATAAATAATTTAGATTAGATCTAAAAAAAATTATGATTTAATTTTTTAATTTAAATCTAAAATTAAATAGATATTAGATCTATTTTAGATTATTTAGATTAGATCTAAATAATATCAGGATTGTACATACTACCATAAGTTGTTCTACTATAAGGTTTATCCCTTATAGTGAAAAAATTATTCTAGTATGTGCTAATCCAAGAAATCTAAATCATAAATATATTAGATGAAATTTAAAATAATTTATAATTTATTTTTATATTTTAAATCTAATATTAAATAATTTATGATCTGATTTTGATCATTTAGATGAGATCCATGTGATATGTTTCATATTTTGATCTAGATCTTCATATTGCATATGTTGATATGTAGCTTCATTTTTTAATCTAGTTTTTTTTATATATATGAGATATAAGTTTTATAGAATTTAAATTACGAACTTACTTTCTACAAAATTCTAGATTCAAAATCTAAGGACATGATTGAAACATTGAAATAGATCAGATCTAAAATCATTATTTGAATTTGATTCAAAGTAAAGTGTTTACAATTTAAACAAATTTCAAATGATCAAATCAAAAATTAGTTCTAAGGTTTCATGAACCCAAACTCATAAGCTTGAACTTAATTGAGAATTAAGTGATTGTTTAAGATCTGAGTTTGTGATTTGAAGATCCTAAGATAATTTCATAAAACATGGATTAATGGATAATGGGTTAGCTTTGATTAGGTCCTTAACTAGGTTAGACCTAGGGTTAGATTAAATATGGACTTAGTTAAGAAATTGATCAAACCTAATTAATAGTTAATTAGGATTATGTCATATCTTTAGATCAATTCAATAGTTATAGTTAATCAAAGTCCATACATCTAACAAATGGATACTGATCGTGGCTCAATGGTTGAGCCCAAGTCTTTAGGCAAACCAAATCAAAACTGATAAATTGATTGGTGTCTAAGATAAGTCTGGCATCCTAGATCGATGATTTTTAATTGGTAGTCCACTTACCTGGTCATTTCTGATGGTGTCTAAGGTAAGTCTTGGCAGACCCTTCCACCGATCTTACTTACCTACCAATGTAGTTGATCAGCTTTTGATTAGGTTGCTCATTGATTTGTGCTAACCCATATCACATAGGAAATCAGTGAGACTGATTTTACTCAGTGAGACTAATATAGATGCCCATGGACCAAAATTGATCCTAATCCTCACCAACGACTTGAGAAGTCAGTGGAAGGACTTGACTTGGTGAAGTCAGTGGGAGAAAATTGGTCTATGTTCTTTCTATCCTTAAATCACTAATAATTTAAAGTTTCTAAAATTATTAGGTCCTTAAAATGATAATGTTATGGAGATAACTGAATCATAGCCTCCCATTAAGGTATTTGATAATGGATCCATTAACTCAATAATCATTGTAGGCCCATAGGCCTGGTGCTTGTTGACTAATGAAATTATCATTCATCATATGTTGACTTGGATGTGTCTCTCTAATAGTGGTTAGGTTGATCAACCATGGTTGGGCTTAATCATTTGTTGGTTAGATGCACAAAGTATAGTCATGTTAATGGTTGGATCTAACCAAAAAATTAGTAAAGGCCCTAGCCTACTAATTAGGTTTCTAGGATGAAATTAAATTACTAAAAATTATTTAGAGAAATAATTGGTTATGAACCTATCTTTAGATGTACATGGGTTGACCAACCATAGTTGGACTTATGTGCAGTCTATGTGAATTCTAGTATCCACTAAGAAATTAGGATAATTTCTCGAATTGGAGGTAGAAGCTACTAGTTCGAATAAAATAGTAAGAGAACCTTAAGACTAAAGTCCAAGTCTCTGGGTTTAATATAATTCATATACTAAGGTCATTGTTCTCTTTTCTCAAATTAAGGCTAAAGCCTAATTGCTCCTATATGGGACCCAACTTCGATAATTAGTATTGAAAGTTGAATTTGGTTTAGCAGTATGAATGAGTTCGTATTGGAACTTCTAAGTCTAGTCAAAATAATTAGTCCAAAATTGATCCAAATCAGGCATAGTGCTTCTACTGTTAGAAGCAAAGTCGTAGGAAGAAGAATTGTCTTGCTTCCCTTGACCATAACAGGCTGAACATGAGAAATGATTAAGAGTTGCTTATCAAGGATGTTATATGATAACATCTTAAAATTTTTCTGTATATAATTCTACTACATGGGTATTAGATGCCGGTAGTCTTATGCAATTTATTGCAAAGACTACTAGTAAGTAGGATATTTGAAAATGGTGAAAAATACCTGAACGTTGGGGATGGAAGTCTTATTCCAATCCTAGCTTTAGAAATTGTCAAGCTTATTTTTAATAGATGTCATTTTGAGTGATTGTCACTATTATCCATCGTGTCACTATTGTCCATCATTTATGATAAATATGATCTCTGATGGCCTTTTGGTCAGAGATGGTTATCATTTATCAATAAAGAAGATTATTATGATATTATTATGAATAATATTATAATAATATATGGATAATAAAAAATAATATTTAACATTTACACAATCTGTTAAGTGTAATGTACACATCCAAGTTAGATTATGTCATGGATATCTATCTTTGGCATTATAGGCTTAGTCATCTTGACAAGAATAGGATAAATGGATTAGCTTAAGAGAAAAACCTCGACATCAATGATTGTGAATCATTGATAGCCTATAAATCTTGTCTTCTTAGAAAGATGATAAAGTCACCTTTTACTAGAAAAGATGAAGGAGTCGATAAAGTTCTAAGTCTCATAATAATGTATGTGGACCTATGAACTTAAGTGCAAAAGAAAGATATTAATATTTTATTATAGACGATCTATCTAGGCATGGGTTCGTCTGGACTGAATCATTTGAAATGTTTAAATAATTAAATAATAAAATCAAAAAACAAACTGGATAAGATATTAAAATTCTTCAATCAGATCGAGGAGGCGAATACTTATCCAGTGAAGTTTGTGACCTATCTAGAGAATTGGATCCTCTTTTAGTGGATTTCTTTTCGAAATATAGTGTATCTGAAAGAAGAAATTGAACTTTGTTAGATATGGTTCAATCCATGATAGGGTTTACTAATCTGCCTGTTTTAGGATTGTGCTCTTGTGACTACTTGTTTTACTCTAAAAATTTATACCAAGTAAATTTGTTGCATAGACTCCATATTGGATATGGATTGGGCATAGACCTAGACTCTTTCACTTTCAGATTTGGAGTTAATCGGTCTATGTCAAATATTTCCACACAGATAAACTTGGATCTATTGGAAATTATGTTCCAAAGCCAATCGTCAACCTATTGACAGTTGAGATATTGTAATTGATTTATTAATTAATAAAAAAAATTTTGGCATCTTTTTCATCACAAGTTTACATCTTCTAATGAACTCCATTTTTGTTATGAAGTCCTTAGGACTATTTAGTTTCGATAAAGAGAGGATTTATCGATTAGTCCTTAAATTTGTTCACGACCAAATGATAGGCTGTTAATTAGGATGACAGCATCTATCGAGCATAGGTCGCTATATGCCATATAGGTTGGTTGTCCTCTTAACCAGAAAGTGTGGAGATACTAGTACGGCATACAGGTGAGATGTATGGGTACATCGTCATTGAACATGACCAACTCCAAAGCATTCTGTTATTGAGAATATCTCTGATGGGATATAGGTATAAGTATCCTTTAGACCTGAGATCACCTCAGTGACTTGCAAGCAACTCACTGTGCTTTGGTATCGGATTAACTGAATTTTTAATTCAGCAATGGAAGGCTTTTGGGCACAGTTAAGTACTTGCAAAGTTGGAGTGTAATCAAGATAAAATTGACCACTCCAAGAGTTAGAGAAGAATGTATCACTATATTTCAATATAGCAAAACCTTAGCTAGGGTAATCCATTAGATGGATTTGATATTTTGAAATACAATGTGGACAACCTGATCAGAGTTGACAGTTGAACTCTAAGGTGTCCTACGAGCATTATAGTCAAGGGGATGAATTATATGGAAACTATATCCATATGGGTTCTAAGGATGGTGTTCTATGTTAGATATATGTGCCCTAGAAGCCAGAATTGGCTGACACTTGTAATACACTTCTAGGGGCAAAATTATAATTTTGACTAAAATCAATAAATGGGTTATTTTCTATCACATATGTGTATTTAGTGTCTGTGATACATCCTTTGAGTTAATGGTAATGATAATTCATATTTTCAAGAGTTAAAAATTTAAGACATGAATAATCATTATTAACTCATAAATTGCTCCTGACCATAGGATCATCACAAGGATGGTGATTGATCCGGAAGGTTGGTGTACAATCGCTTCTCTTTAGTAGATGAGTCTTGAGTCTACGGTGTGGAGACACCGGAGTGAGAGTACAGGTACTCGTTAGAGAACGAGGGCACTGAGCGTGACCACCTCGAGTAGTCATTAGGGAGTCTACCTTCTCGTCAATGACTGACTCGATGCTGCAGTAGTGTGTCTGGTTCTTTGACCTGAGATGCATCGACAGTTCACCTTGAGGGTGTTATAGTTTGACTACACCATTACTCGGTCTCCTAGCCATATGGAACCCTGAGGTGTATGTTGGCTATGACATGTTCATTGTAGGAACTGGATTGCATCAAGATGGAATCTATCTACCTCGGTGGTAGAGGAGTAGCCCTATGATGATCATGAGAATCAAGTCCAGAAATCCATGGCCATGGTAGAGTGAAATAATAGAAAGAGTTTCTATTTAGATTTTCACATTGGACTCGAATCGAATGATTACATCATATGACAGAGACTAGGGTTTGACGAGTTCACCTTAACCCTAATCTGATCGGGGCTCAAGATAGAAGAACTTAAATCACATAGGTAGCTGCACCAAGAGGTTCGCATTCAGCTCTGATGGGTTGCCACCATATACTGCTAGGTGTCACTGGTGGATTTTGGAAGCAATTAGAATTATTTAGATGATCGATCATTCTAGCTGTTCGAATCAGAAGAGTTCTGATCCATCGAAAGGAGTTTCGATGATGTCTATGATAGAGATCATGACATATCCCATTACCATACAGAACTGAACCTAACTGGGTCACACAAACAAGGGTTTGAATCTGGTGATCATCAATTGAACTGATCTAGTTCAATTGATCTGAATGAGATTCAATTAGGTTCAAGGAAATCGTGCTAGCACTCGATTGAACCTAACGTTCTTCTTTTACTATCACAAATAAGTTGTCCTGACTGAGCCAAAGGAGTTTGTGCTCAATCAGAGGCCTTCATATGGTCTAACTGGAGGTTGTCCAAGTTAGAGAAGGTTGTCTTATTTTATAAGACATGACCTGCCATTTTTGGTCACCTGCCATTTTTGGTCCTTTGACTTTGGTCAAAAGTTGACCTTTGACTGGTCAAATGTTGACCATAGACACTTTGACTTTTGTCCATGTGTCATGCACCTATTGGAGAACTGGTGGGGGCCTGTCCCCCTGCCAGAACCTGGCAAGGAGGAGGGCGCATGCCACCCTAGGCGTGCGCCCAAGTTGGAGGCGCCTTGGAGTCCTTGTTGGACAAGGACTCCACCTCCCTTTTGGATTCCAATCAGAGTTCTACTAAGAATCCAGTTTGACTGGTCTTAGGCGCCCTCTAAAGAAGAATCCAGGGGACTCTATTCCAACCAATCAGATTTAGATCTGATTTCACAAAGGGTTGTGATTGGTTGGGAAGAAGAGGAGTTGGATCACAGCTAGTCTATAAATAAGACCCTGTATCCAACTCAGATTGTATGAGATAGAGAGATATGATGAGATCATAGTTTCTCCATGCCCCAAGGCTGCCTCTCCCCTCCTTCTCCATGCCATAGTCTCTTCTCCCCATTGCTCTCCACATCCAAAAGGAGTTTTGGACCCTGGTTGGTGCGATTCAGATCAAAGAAAGGCGATCAAAAACAAGAAGGCTGCGCTGCTGCAAAGGATGACTGCTCATCTTCAAAAGAGTTTTGAAGATCCTCCAAATCAGATTCAGATCTGATTTTTGGAGGTATGATAGAGAAGAAGAGGATCTCCAGATCCAACCCGAGTGGATACCGGTAGAGGCCAGGCGCTTGCATGGCTAAGATCCAGAACCTTCCGCTGCAAACAGGATCATCAACAGGGTAATAGGATTACCCAGATCAGGTAAATTAAATTTGATTTAATTTATCTTTAATTTTATTTTATTAAAATAATAAGAATCAGATCTGAAACATATCAAGATCTGATTGGGATCAAGAGAAAAATTTTTGAAATATATCTCTTGATCTGATCAGATCTGAACGAACCTGGACCGGGAAATCAGGATTTCCCTTCACCTACAATATTTGCATAAGAAACTTGTTTCATGTAATCTCTCTCCTCTTCTGATTGGGGGCACTATAACTTGGAGAGAGACATATGGCTTGGCAATGGCGTCTCTGCAGGTTTGGCTTTTTCATATCAAACCTTTCCAAAACCTTCTGGACATACTTTCCTTATGATAAATGGAGCACTTCTTTGCACCTATCTCTGTAAATCTCCATTCCAAGGATTTTCTCAGCTGGATCCAAATTTTTCATCTCAAATTCAGATGATAACGCCATTTTCAACCTTTTCACAGCATCCATGCTTCTACTAGCTATGAGCATATCATCTATATACAATAACAGGTACACGACATTCTCCTCATCTACATCCTTGACGTAGACACAACAATCATGTTCACATCTGCTAAAACCCAGGCTCAAGACAAAGCTATCAAACCTTCGATACCACTAACGAGGGGATCGTTTCAAGCCATATAAAGACTTCCTAAGTAAACACACCTTTTCTTCCCGTCCCATCTCCATGAAACCATCTGGCTGCTTCATGTAGATTCTTTTCTCTAAAGTCCCATAAAGGAAGGCCGTCTTCACGTCCATCTATTCTAATTTCATGTTATGCTGTGCTACCAATGATAGCAAAACTCAAATAGATGTATGATGCATCACAGGAGAGAAAATTTTGGTGTAGTCAATTCCTTCCCTTTATGAGTATTCCTTTGCTACCAGCCTTGCTTTGAATCTGACTCCACCTTGTTCTAAAGGTGCTTCTTTCTTTGTGAACACCCACTTTGAGCCAATAGGTCAAGCACCCTCTAGAAGATCCACCAGCTACCATATTTGATTCTTCTCAAGTGATTCCATCTCCTCCATCATGGCCTGCATCCATGAATCATGATCCTCACTCTTCATGAACTCTATATAATTCTCTGGATCTCCATTAGTAGTGATGAGTGCATAGGAGATAACCTCATCAATGCCATATCTGACCGATCTCCTAATAGTATGCTGGGGCTTATGCAAAGCCACTCCCACTGGCACATCTCTGCCTAATGTCTGTGGCTGCTCCTGCACATCTGTCTAAACTATCAGCCCTTCATGCTAATTTTTAATCTGAGACAATACTTTTTTGCCCAACTCCACCTCAATAGGAATACTCCTTTAAGTTGATGTAACCTGCATGCCATCATTCTCTGACTGGCCACCATTGTTCACCTTTGTTTTCCCAGATCCTTCTATCCCAGACCTCCTCAAGATGCTCTTCTCATCAAAGATAACATCCCTACTGATCACTGACTTCTGTACCTGAGAGTCCCACAGCAGGTATCTCTTGACTCCTTGTGGATACCCTATGAATGTCATCTTTTGAGATTTTGGGTCCAATTTTCTCCTCTTGGTTGCCTCCACATATGCATAGGCTGTGCAACCAAAGACTTTTAGATGGCTAAGCTCCACCTTCTTTCCACTCCAGACCTCTTTTAGAATGCCTCCATTCAGCTTATAATGAGGGGACCTGTTCACAAGAAAATAAGAAAAAGTTAGAGCATCACCCCAAAAGAACTTTGGGAGTGATGTCTGCAGCCTCAAACTTCGTGCCTTCTCGGTCAGTGTCCGGTTCATCCTCTCCATGACACTATTCTGCTGGAAAGTCATCCTCATCGTGTAATGACGTTTGATTCTATTTTTCTCACAGTACCTCCTGAACTCCAAGCTAGTATACTTTCCTCTATTGTCCGACCTCAGATACTTTACCTATCTTCATGACTCCTTCTCTACTTCAGCTCTCTAGGCTCTGAAGCGGACAAACACCTCTGATTTTTCTCTGATCAGATAAATCCACACCTTCCTTGAGAAATCATCAATGAAAGTAATAAAGTATTTTGTCCCATCTCTAGCTGATACAGGAGCTGGTCCCCACACATCCGGGTGCACTAAATCCAGCACTCCCTCACTACGCTTGGTACTTCTGGCAAACTTTATCCTATGCTGTTAGCCAAAGATACATGGCTCACAAAGATCTATGCCCTCCTTCTTTAGGGTTGGGATCATACCTCTTTTGCTTAGTTCTGTGAGCCCATGGTCACTCATATGACCCATCCGATGTGCCATAGTCTACATAAAATCTGCTCCTCCTGTGTCACTGCTAGCACCTCTGCACTATCATTTACCACCGAGTCTTCCATTTTATAAAGATTGTTACTCAGTCTTCTACCTCTCATTACCACCAAAGCTTCTTTGAAAATTTTCAGACATCCACTCCCAGTCTGACTACTAAAAGCATAATCCTGCTCCTCCAAGTAGCCCAAAAAAATCAAATTCTTTTTCAACTCTGGTACATGCCTAACATTTGATAGTGTACGAATGATCCCATCATACATCCTTACCCTAATAGAGCCAATTTCAGCTACTTTGCATAGGTGATCATCTCCAAGGCTGACACTTCCACCATCGACCTTCTGGTAGGTAGCAAACTACTTTCGATGAGAAGTATAGTGGTGCAAGCATGCTGAATCTAATATCCACATAATATCTCACTCTATGGATCTATCTGATACAACTAATAGATCTTCTCCACTGCTCACAGAAGCTGTATCATCTCTCTTGCTAGCCTTCCCTTTTTCTGATCTCAAAAGGAGACAATCTCTCCTCAGGTGTCCAGGCTGATGATATTTATAATATTTCAATGTCATCTTTCTCTGATTGTGAGACTTTGATCTACCCTTGGATTTCCCTCTTGTCTTCTCCTTTGATCTTTCCTATCTTTCATTCACAGCCAAGATCTCAGACTTATGGTCTCCCTTATAGATTTTCTCTTTTTGCTCATTTAATCTGAGCACACCAACAACCTCTTCATAGTTTAGGGTCTTCTTTCCATAAACTAGAGTTGTTATGAGACCATCATACGAACCTAAGAGAGAACATAATAGCAGCAATGCCCGATCCTCCTCATCGATCTTCACATCCAAACTCATCACCTTAGAACACACCTGATTGAACCTTTGGATATGTGCAACAAGATCTCCGCCTTCAGGCATCCTCAAACTATATAGCTGTTTCTTCAACCATAGCTTATTCGTCATCTTTTTTCGGACGTATGTGTTCTCCAGTCTCTTCCAAAGCCCCTTTGCCGTAGTCTCTATGCTAACCTCAGACAAAATCTGATTGACCAAGCACATCTGAATTATGCTAAAAGTAATTTCCTCTAGCTCTTCTTAATCCTCAGCACTGATCTTTTCCAACCTTTCTTTTGTCAAGACCTTGTAGATCCTCTGTTGAACCAACAAGTCTTTTACTCTTTGCTGCCATAGGGTAAAGTTTTCCTTGCTGTTGAACTTCTTAAAATCCATCTTGAATTCACTTGATCCCATGACTTCAAATAAGTCAAGAACAGATCTCTAACACCCTTCACGATCACACACCAATAAAACTATCCTTCACAGAAGATCTAACTAGCCCTAGATCCTCTTTCCAAACTTCTGTATCACCGTTCCTCCATGTAAACAATCTCCACCTTAATCTAGAGACAACCATGAAGCAAACTAAAAGTTTTAGGATAAAATCTGGTGCAATAGATCCTGGATGTAGTAAATCCTAGGTGTCTTTTTTTCTTCCACGCAACACCGCTCTGATACTAAATGTTGGGAATATGCGCTCTTCCCATATGGATCGGCATAGCTATTGGTGATTAGCCAAGCAATCAAGGAAGTACTTCTTAGAGATCTCTGCAAAAGCACAATCAAATAAATCAAGGAATAGAGAAGAAGAGAAGAAGAGATTTTTAAAAGAAAAGAGCTTTTATTCAGTATATTTCAGCACCCATACAACCTTGACCTATTTTCAGTATATATACTTTACAAAGGGTCAAGCCCAAGCTCATAAAAAAACTTTCCAAATCCAAACAATCCATGTACACAAAATAATAACCCACAAAAACTAAGCCGATCTAGTTTCAAACTGAGCCAACTAACCTACGATTGGGTTAGCTCAGTCTACCTGCAATTGGGTCGGCTCAATCTGTCGGCTAACCTACAACTGGGTCGGCTCAATCTCAGACTGATCCGACCCAATTGTGTACCGTGCCAATAGTCCGAAAATGCTGCTCTCTATTTAAATTTTGGGACTGAGCCAACCCAATTGTGTACCATGCCAACAGTCCAAAAATGCTGCTCTCTATCTAAATTTTCCTCTGAAACCTAGCTGACCCAATCCTGGACTGAGCTGACCTAGTTCCCAACTGAGCCAGCTCAGTCTCAGAGTGAGCCAGCCTAGTTTCTAAACTTTACTATTGAGACTGATTCTTCTTCCAACTCGCTCCCATCTTTTCATGACTTGTCTTCTCATATTTCCAAGACTTGGGAGTGCCACTTCTAAGCTCACAATCCATAGGATATAGGAAGCTTCTCCTAGATCTTTCATGAAGAACTGTGATGACAACCAGATCTTGATTCCTTATAATGTAGGGATATCATTTTCGATTAAGAGAATGTCATCCACATACAATACTAGAAATACTATTGCTCGACCATTAGCCCACTTGCATATGTAGGGCTCCTCTTCGTTCTTAGCAAAATCATATATTTTGATTGTTCTATCAAATCGTATGTTTCAGCTCTGAGATATCTGCTTCAATCCATAAATGAACCTCTGAAGCCTACACACCTTAGACTCATCTATGGATGTGAATCTTTCAAGCTTGTCATATACACCTCTTCATCCAACTCTTCATTTAGAAAAGTCATTTTCACATCCATCTATCAGATTTCATAGTCCAGATGGGCAGTAATAGCAAGCATAATTTGAATGGATTTAAGTATTGCCACAGAAGAGAATGTCTCATCATAGTCAATACCATAATGTTGACGATACCTCTTGGCAACAAGACGGGCTTTATAGGTCTCCACCTTTTTATCTGCACCCATTTTTCTTTTGAAGACCCACTTACACCCTATAGGTTTTATTCCTTCAGGTGGGTCAACCAATGTCTATACATCATTGACCTTCATGGACTCCATTTCGAATTTCATGGCCTCAAGCCATTTCTTAAAGTTTGGTCTCTGCATTGCATCCATATAGGTAATCGGATCCTCATCATTCTCATCGAGTTTGATGGGATCCCCATCCCAAATCAAAAAATCATAGTATCTGTCCGGTTGACATGGTACTCTACCAGATCGCCTTAAGGGTGCATCTACAATAGACTCTGGGTTTGATCTAATCAGATCCAACTTAGGTTCAACAACTTGTGTCTGTTCTTCTACCTACCAAACTTCATCAAATTCGATCTTAGAGGCATTAGTTTCTTCACCAAGAAACTCTTTTTTCAAAAAGATTGCCTTAAAGCTGACTAACACATTTTGCTCATTAGCAAGATAGAAGTAATATTCTTTGGTTTCTTTTGGGTAACCTATAAACTATACTTATCAGACCTATGTCCAAGCTTGTCTGTCATCAAATGTTTGACATAAGCCGAACACCCTCAAATCCTAAGATATGAGAACATTGGCTTATGCCTTATTCATATCTCATATAGTATTTTATTAACTTATTTACTCAGAATCCTATTTAGAATGTAACAAGCTGACTCGAGCGCATATCCCCATAAGGAGATCGACAATCCAACAAACTCCATCATGGATCAAACTATATCCAACAGGATCCGATTCCTTCTTTCAAACACACCATTATGTTGTGGTGTACTAGGAGGGATCCATTAGGAGAGAATCTCATTCTCTCCTAGATATGTTAGAAACTCATTGGAAAGGTACTCACCTCCTCGATCAGATCGAAGAGTTTTAATACTTTTTCTAATTTACTTCTCTATCTCATTTTGAAATAGTTTGAATATTTCAAACGACTCCGACTTATACTTTATTAAATAGACGTACCCATACCTTGATAGATCGTTTGTGAAGTTTATGAAGTAGAAGTATCCATCTCTAGCACTTGAGCTCATGGGTCCATATACATCTGAATGTACTAGACTCAAGAGTTTAGTGGCTCATTCATTCTTTTCAGTAAAAGGTGACTTGGTCATCTTTACCCAAAAGATAGGACTCATAGGTTGGAAGTGATTCACAATCACTAACCTCAAAAATTTCTTCTTGAGCTAATCTATTTATTCTATTCTTGTTAATATGACCCAGTCTATAGTGCCAAAGATAGACTTCGAACACATCACTAATTCTAGAATGTTTATCGGAGGATTGAACTATGTTAACAGACATAGTTAATAAATAAATATCGTTATTCGATCATCCAATAAAAATTATAACATCATTCAAAATGATATTATAAATTTTTTTTATTGATATTTCATAACCACTCATGATCAAAAGGCCTATAGAAATGACATTCAATAAGAAAGTTAGACAAAAATGGCATTCATTAAGAATGACTTTATTTGAATTGATTACAAGGTTCATGATTCCTAAAGCTAAAATTGAAACTCATCTTCCATCTTCAACGTTCAGGAATCTCTCATCTTGATCAAATCTCCTACTGACCTACAAGCCATACATAGAATTACAAATATGATAAGGGCTTTCAATATCTAATACCTAGGCAGTAGAATCAAATAAGAAAAAATTGCTTGGTGTTATCATATAATTACCTTGCCCAGCAATCACTTGCTTCTTTCTTGGCCTGTTTGGATCCAGGAAGGCAATGTACAGAGGATAGTTCCTCTTCCAGTGCTCTTGCTTCTTGTAGAAGAAGAACTCAGTCTAACTTTGATCGGGCTTGCGTTTCTTGGTCTGATCTTATGCAGTCGTCCTGGCATTTGGCTGCACCTTCTTATTCTTCTTCTTATTATTATTTTTTCCTTTCTTAAAGGGTCGAGGACCAGAAGAAGATCCTCCCACTATATTCACCATCTCCTTGTGGAGTTGCTGATCCTTCTTAAAGTTCTATGGCAATCCTAACAAGTCATGGTAGTTGACTACAGGCTTTGTCATTCTAAAATGAGTTAGGAAAGGAAGAAAGAACTTGGGCAAGAAATTAAGGATCGCATCCTTATCGAGCTGCTCGTGTAGGAGAAAACCCAGCTTGCTAAGGCGCTCAATCATCTCAATCATGTATAATACATGATTGGTGACTGAGGTCCCATCCCTCATCTGAGCGTTGAAAATGGCATAACTTATTTTGTGCCTTTCAACATCGTCAAGCATGCCAAAGGAGTCATTCAATATTTGATGCATCTCCTATGGCTAGGCATTTTCGAACCTACGGCTAAACTTGTCATTCATTACCAACAGCATTATGCACCGAACGGTGATGTAGTCATTGAGCTACTTTTAGTAAGTGTCTCATACCGCTCTTCTAGCATTCGGAGCTGGCTCCTCAGGTGCTGGATCCATTACTATATAAAGGATTCGATCATGCTCCAGGATGATTTTCAACTTATAATACCAGCTATCGAAGTTGGGTTTCATTAATTTGTCATTATCTAACAACGACCGAAGCGATAGGTTAGTGGCCATTTCTGCACAAAAAGATAAATCAAATCTAATTAGTATATGAATTAATTATTATAAAGACTTGGACTTTAGTCTAAAGGTCCTTCCTCTATTTTATGCAAATTGGTAGCCTCTACCTTCAATTCAAAAAATTACTTTAATTTCTTAGTGACTACTAGAATCCACATAGACTACACATGAGCCCAACTTTGGTTGGTCAACCCATGTGCCTCTATGGATAGATTCAAAATCAATTATTTCTCTAAACAACTTCTAGTAATATTGATTTTGTCTCAAAGACCTAATCAGTAGGCTTTGACCTCTACTGAAAATGTCCGATTAGATCCAACCATTAACATGATCACATTTGATCTTATCTAACTAATAAATGATCAACCCGACTTTGGTCGGCCAACCTAACCACCATCAGAAAGACTTAACCAAATTATCATTTGATGAATGATAATTTCATTGGTCAATAATCACCAGGCCTTTGGGCCTCCAATGATCATTATACTAATAAACCCATTATCACTTAACTTAATGGGAGGCTATGATTTAGTTATCTATATAACTATTTCATTTTTAAGAACCTAATAATTTTAGAGGATTTAATATATTTTAAGAAGAGAGAAATTCAGTGAGCTAATTTCGATCCTTCCATTGACTTCACAAAGTTAGATAAAAAATGATCTAATCTAGGTTAGCATTAGGAGCACCTAAATCAGTCAGACTGATTTACCTAATTGACATGGGTGAGTCCAAATCATCAAGTAATCTAATCAAAATCTAATTCACCAGGATGGCCAGGTAAGTGAGATCAGTGGAAGGGATATGCCATTAACTTATCAAAGATCGAATCAATGCGAGTAGCTCCCAATTAAAAACCACTGGTCAAAGTGCCAAACTTACCTTAGACACCATCTAATTTATTAGTTTTAATTTGACCAACCTAGTAATTTTGGGTTCGACCGCATAGCCATGAATCAAGTACATTTGATCCTCATTAAAGGCATGAACTTGATCAACTACAACTATTATAATTGAGTCTATAGAGTCTTTGACCTAATCTAAATTAACATTTAATTAGATTTGATCAACTATTCTAAATTAGTCCATTCTTTAACTAACCTTAGGTCTAACTCAATTTATGGACCTAATTCATCTAACCCAATAACCCATAAGTTTATGATTAATGACTTAGGATCTTAATTCACAATTCTAGACACTAAATCATTTCACTTAATTTTAATTAAGTTTATGGGCTGAGGGTTAGGGTTCGATATTTCAAAAATATTTTTTTAAATTTTGAAAGATTCTTTATAACTTGGCATTGTTCACCAATTGAGTCGACTCACTTCGAAATTAAATCGGCTCAATTTACAAACAACACTAGTTGTAGGGTTTAATTTGAAACTATATATAATATATAAAAATTATGAATCAAATTAGATCTAATCTAATCTCTTATTCATGATTAAAATTAGATCAAAATCATATAATCAAATCATAAAATTATTAGATCAAATCTAAAATTTTATAATTTAATGATCCAGATCAGCACGTACCAGGACAACCAACACTATAGGGGGTAAATCCTATAGCAGGACAACCTACGGTCCATGTGATTATAATTTCAATTTTTTGATCTATTAATTAGATTATTAGATTAATATTTAGATCAAATCTAAATTATCAATCTAAACATGCAAGCATATCATGTTTAGCGAAATCTTGCTCTGATACCATTTGAAGGATGCAGTGTCGGATTTGCAGTGCTACATTTGAAAATTTTTTCGAAAATAATAAAGATGTAGTGGAAGAAGTAATTAATATAATTAATTATCTATTGATCATATCAAAATATTAAATTCTACACTAAAGATCTAAACATAATATGCATGCATTCATATAGATCTAAAAAATAAAACTATGCAGCAAACTATTTACTACATTAATGTGTTCAGAACATAATACCTTTCTCATGGGTAGTCGATCACCATGATCTGATCATCATCAAGAAGGTCTACTAGTCATGATATATCTACATAGATGTCTGGCCTCCATCAATCATTCACACAAGGTTTCTGGTCCTGATCGGCTTCTTACGAGTGCTAGCTCGACGTCAAAGTCTTTCAGGAGCTATTTTGATCGAACGACTTTGATCTTCATCTACGGGCTTCACAAATACTCTGGATTGTTGGTAGACATAGTAGAGAGGGAAAGGAGGTTCTCTCTAAAGTTTTGTGGGCTTTGGACACACGTAGCTCATGCAATATCTTCCCAAACCCTAGGTCAAATACCTAGGGCTGCACTCAATGAAAACCCTATGCTAGCCCCTCTCTAATTTTTCCTTCTCATGGGAATTTTAAACTTTTTTTTTCATGCACACAAAGGCTCATGGAAGTCCTCTACTTCTTTTCAGATCAATTGCACATGTCCCAAAAATCTCTCCTTTTTATTTTGTGCCAAATAGTGTCACATACGCGTGGGAAGATGAGAAGAAGTTGGTTGCTAGTTTTGAATTCAAATCTCATTTTAATCCAAAACTTCAACCAACTAAATTTAAACTTAATTGAAACATAGAAAGGAGTTGTGCACCCACTCTTCAGCAAAGAAAAGTCCATGAGAAACCCCTTTCACATGGAGATAATAAGCACACAAAAGTTTAGGTGCCGTAGGGATAAGATATGGTTGTTATTGATCTAAATTCGAACGCTTTTTGAATTTGAATAGCAACTAACCATAACTTATCCCTTGAGGATATGGAAAGACCCATCAATACCTCTTATGTGCATGGAAAAATAGGTATGAGAGAATTTAAATGGGGCATGGGGTTAAATGTGGCGCATGGGAAGACTAGTCAAACTAGTCTTTGAATTCTAAACTTCAACCAACTGAACCAACCCAATCAAAATTGGTTAGGTCCAATTAGACTAAATTAAATTCAACATATTTAGGCTTAATTGGATTCTAATAAAATTAGGAATTGATTAAGCCCAACCTCTGATCCAATCAGAGATCAAACCTCCTCGGCGATTAGATCATCTTATAACCTAATCGGGTCAAACCCAACTGAATCCAATTCAATTAGACTTGAACTAAAAATAATTACTCAATCAAATTGAGTTAATTAGTAATCAAATTACTAATTAAATCTCTCATGAATATAGAGTCCAAATCCGATGGGTATACGGATAATAGAGTCCATCGATATGAAATCCTGATCGAAGAGTTCCAAATCAGTAGGACTCTTGACCCCGGTGGCCAAAATGAGGGAAACTCATGATCACAGAGTCTGGACTCTTGATCGGAGAGTTCTAGATAGGTAGAACTCAAAGTTCCAACCCAGTGGGACTCTTGGCCGAAGAGTCCCAATCAAGTGGAACTCTTGATTATGGAGTCTCAGTCGAGTGGGACTCCTCACCAGCCATCAGATCAGGTAGGAATCTCTAATATGTGTTACTCCATAGGTTCGAACATAAGTCGATAGCATAGAAACTAATTTCTATACTAATCAAAGTGACCATCTAGAAATGATACCCAACATCCGGATAGATCGAATAGTCGCAATTGCAACATTCCGAACCTACGCGAATATGGTTACCATATAATTCATCCCTTTGATCTTTATGCATAGGATGACTTTAGGGTTTGACTGTCAATCCTAGAAGATACATCCAAATCGTGTCTTAAATCAATTAATCCTATGATCCCTTACAAGGACTACCCTATCCAAGACTTTGCTAAATTGAAACACCATTTTACACAACTCCTGAATCCAAGAGTGGTCAATCCCATCTTGATACATGCACCAACTCCTTAAGTACTTGACTGTGCCTAAAAATCTTCCGTCACTGAATTAAAAATTCAGGTAGTTCATCACCAAAGCATAGTGAGTTGCTTGGAAGTCACCATGGTGATCTCAAGTTGGAGGGACACTTATACCCATATTTCATTGGAGCTAATCTTGACAGGAGAAAAGCTCTGGAGTTGGTCACGTTCAGTGTAGATGTATCCATACATCTCACTTGCATGCCATACCAATATCTCAATACTCTTTGGTTACGAGGATAATCAATCTATATGACATACAATGACCTATACTCGATAAACATTGTCATCCTTAGTAACAACGTATCATTTGATCATGAATAATTTAAGAACTTGTTGGTGCAAAATCTAATCATCACTAGAGAAATGCCAGAGTCAAAGAAGAAGAGATCACCACCGATGACCTACAAAATAAGCCTTGTCCAAAGCCTGGGGGGGTGGCTCCAGCAAGACCCTCCAACGATCAAATCAGCTCTTTTGGTCAACAGAAATGGAGTGCTCAAGAAAGAATTTAACAAAGTTTTGTGAAAGAGAAGAGAGCCTAGAGAAAATATATCTGGAGGGTCCCTTTTATAGATGGAGCCTATAATAAATTAATGGTGATAGCTGTAACTATTGGGTAGTGGGCTGCTTGGGGCCATGTGGAGTTTGTTATGGAGGATAGTATTTGTTGTCATGAGGTGCCAGTCCGTTTGAGATTTGATAGTCAAAGTTTGGAGGGGTAGACATCGGTTGGTGATGACCTTTGAGCTATATCAATTCTAGAGGAGTTTGGGCTCCTTTGAGATAGTCCAGATATGGATTGGTTCATACCGTGTATGGGATTAGACTCGTGTGGAGATCTTCCTAGATGACTGCATGGAGTTTGGCCACTAGAGGAGTCTGAAAGAGATTCGACAGCTGGAGGAGTCTGGAAGGAGTTTGGCTGCTAAAGGAGTCTGAAAGGGGTTCGGCTGCTGAAGGAGTTCGAAAGGAGTTCGACTGTTGGAGGAGTCCGAAAGAAGTTCGGCTACTGGAGGAGTTCGAAAGGACTTCGACTGCTGGAGGGGTCTGGAGGGAGTTCGGCTGCTGAAGGGGTCCGAAGGAATTTCGACCGCTGGAGAAGTTCCAAGTGGAAGAATATTCAATCGAAGCTCTTCTGTGATTACCAATTATATTAGGCTAAGCATCAGACTAGACTTCGGTGAGAGCGAGGTTTATCCCTAATAATAGTCTCCTACTCCCGAGTTTGAAATTTGAAGGAAGAAAAAAGACGACTACCAAAGTCTAGTCCCGGATTCCCATGCTTATCAGGATGAGACGTTTCGGTGTTTATCGTGCTGGCACTGAAGCTTTCTAAGTCTGAAATGAGTTCAAAAAGATGGCCCTTCGAATCTTCCATCGAAACTTTGCCCCAAATATGGTGCCATAAAGACCCACCCTTCACCGCTCCTCTGTCATGATGAGTGGGACACGTGGCGTGCGCTGACCGACCGATGTCGATCTGCAATTATAACTACCTCGGATTACCTCTAGCTATTTAAGGCCTTCTTCTATTGTTCGAAAGTCATTCCTGCCCGAGTCTTCTCCTTCCTTCAGCCTTCGTTCGTCTTCTTCCTTAGGGTTTTAACCTTCTCTCACCTCCCTGAGCTCTGGACACCCTTTCGATTGGTCCTCATCATGTCCATTATCCTTTCATTCTCTCTGGATAATTTAGGTCAGTTTTCTAACCATTCTCTTAGGTTATTCATGCTTATCACTTCTGGCTCCTTGCTTTCCTAATTTTTAGGTGGCGACCTTTGCCTTGTGTTTTTCTTATATATATATTTGGGGGGGGGAGGTTTCTTAGGATTTAATCTCGACCCGAATGTCTTCCAAAATCTTCCACTCCATCGGTTCATGGGGCTCATCCGAACTAACCTTCTTTAACTCTACACCTTTGGCCGAGGTAGAACCCAGGAATATATCCCACTCATCTTTTGCTCCAAATACCATCCCATCCATTCTTACCCCGGATGATCTTTCTCTAATCCGAATCCAATACAGAATCCCTCCAGAATATGACCTTGAACTCTCTAGCTCTGATGACCAGATCAGCTCTTCTCCGATCGACCGATTTTATTTGTATTTAGAAGCTTTGCGTGCCAGGCTTAGACTCCCACTGCCCCCATTCGTAGTCGTCCTCTTCCAATTTTTAAACATCTCCTTCACATCTATTGTACCGAACTTCTTTCAGTTCATCATAGATTTTCTCTCTCTCTATCGATTGACCGAAGTCCAACCGACCATTTTGCTTTTTAGAAATTTCTATACCTTCAAGCACCATCGTTCCGCAAAGGATTGGTAGTACTTTTTTCCTCAGGTCGGCAAGAAAGGGTTATTGAAAGGTGCCCCTTCTTTCATTCATAATTGAAAGAAAAAGTTCTTTTTTGTACATTGTCCAATCTTGCCATTAGGTCTTCCTTCATGGGGTTATATTAGAGAGTCAGTTCGTCAAGCTCCTAACTTAGATGGAGCTGACCTTGATTCCTTTGATAAACTCAAGTAATACTGAGCTCCACTTCTTCCCAACTTTCTAAAGGAATAGACCTTGTTCAACCTAGGTCTGAGTCCCCATGATCCTACTGGTACATCTTTTGATTTTTGAATCCACACGATTTTATGCATGTGTATTGCTACTAACCGTGCTTCTTTTCCTATTACAAAGATGGATGCACAAGTTGTCGAGATGCTTACCAAAGGGCTCTACACCAAGAAGAGGAAAGGAAAGGCATAAAATGATGGCTCAAAGAGGATGAAGGTCGGTGTTTCCAACTCTGAAGTCCCCGTCTCCACTGCCGCTGCGTCCGAGGTCATCGCCGGCATCGAGACTACCCTAAGTGCCGAGGCTAGCACCACTGGCACAGGCCCGATGCCTTCCATGCCCTCAGGTCCCTCCAGTGAGATCGAGTTTCGAAGCTCCCTATCAAGAAAGAGACAAGAGAGGGAAGAAAAAAGAAAGCCATTGCGAAGACGTCCTGCAAGGCTCGCTTAGGCGGACCAGATGGCGACGACAACGAATGAGGGGAGGACTCCTTCAACAACTCGAAGATCATCTAGGATCTCATCGATAGGTTTGTCATGCCCGAGGTGGTGGACCAGATGGTCGACCTGGACCCACAGCAGCTCATCTAGGATTCTCTCGAAACCATCCTCAAGGTGATTGCTCCATTGTTCGATTCTTTTTCTTCTTCTCTATGCTTTTCTTCTTCTCTCCTTTTTTTTTAACACCAATCATTTCTTATAGTTGGGTCACCAGATGCTCGCCCACATCAAGAGGGCGTGTCATCAGGAGGCGGAGGCACAGAAGGCTCAGGAGGACCTTTGAGTCGAGATCCGCCATCTTCAAGAGAGGGTTGACGAGGTCGAGCACCTTGACGAGGAGAAGGTGGTGGACATCAAAAGTCTTTAGGGCATGCTCCTCAAAGAGGAGTTCGTCTTGACCAGACTAAAGACTGCACTGGCCCTAGAGGAGGAAAGGAGGAAGGAAGCCAAAAATAGGGTCGCTGAACTAGGAACCCAAATGGCGAAGTCAATCTCGAAGGCAATGATCCGAGCGATGGAAGAGTTCAAGACCTCTCCCGAGATGTGGAACCTGAATGTCGAGTTCAGTCAGGAAGCATTTATCAAGGATTTCGAGCTCTACGAAGGTAGGGTAGCCTAGATGTTCCTCGAGCTCGACCTCAGCTTTCTGCAAGAGGAGGAAGATGATGTGGATGCGGGATTGTCTAATGTCGTAATTGACCCTACCTTCGACGAGCTCGCTTCTAGCCTATTTGAACCTACCGCAGAGGTGTCTGAACCAGTTTGAAAACTTGAGGTGGCCAAGAGCAATCCAGCTCTACCCTTCGTCATCCCTCCCAAGGTTGAGATCCTCGAGTAGTTGTACATTTTTCTTTCTTTCCTTTTTTTTATCTTGTACTCAAAAGTTTTGATTAAATAAAGTAAATTTTTTCCATATCTTTGAGTGCTTTTCGTATTTCAAATGCAGTCTCCCACCAACACTGATCCACTACCTTAGGAGATTTTGATAAAGCCCTTGATAAAGAACCTAAGGAAGTTCATCTTCTAAGGATGAAGTTGAAGAAGATGGAGGATGACCTTTGAGCCTCATGAAAGAATGCTTCTGAGGCGACCAAAGAGGTCACTCACCTCTGGGACTTGCATATGAAGGAAGCGGTGAGCTTCAGTATCCGTAAGGATAGCTTCGAGAAGGAGATCGCCGAACTCAAGAGAAATACCAACGATAAGTCCTGGGCACTGACAGCGAAGATCAGCTCTCTTGAAGCTGACCTAAAAAATACCAGAGAAAAGATCCATCTTCTAGAAGGAAGCTCGCCGCGGTCTATCGATAAGATCCAGTATGATTGGAACTGGTCAATAAAATTTTTTCAGCTTCGAAAGCAACTACAAGATACTGAGGACTAGCATAATAGCTATCGAGTGACTTGGGCGGAGAAGATGTCCAAGCTTGAAGGTGAGCTCAAGGTTGCCAGAGATGAGGTAGCTCATCTTTGAAAGTGACTGCATAATAATCGAGGAGCCAGTGCGAGTGGTGAGTCGAAGGAGATTGCCTTCTTGAAGAGGACCATCGGTGAGCTTTCAAAGGTGGTTGGAGTGGAGCAGGCCGAGGTTCAATGACTAAAGCTTCAGCTCATCTGTGAACATCAGGCTGTCAAGGATGAAGAGGCCGAGTTTGAAGTTTTAAGGAGATAGCGGTGAGAGCTTGAAGGTAAGTTTCAGCTCACCAATAGAATGTATGTAGATGGTCTCTATAAGAAGAAGAAGCTTGAGGAGGAGATCATTAGGCTAAAGCAGGCCTTGGTGATGGCCGAAGTCGGCAGCCCAAAGTCTGAAGAATCCGATTCGCCTTAGAGCTTCGGGCTCTTCCCCCTCTTTTTCCTTTCTTTTAGTGTAATCGGTCTTGTTAGCCTATGTTTTACTCATAATGAACTCATTTTTGTAATGAAATAATATATTTCTCGTTATTTTTTTTTCGCATGAATCTGAGGCCTATTTGTGGTCTTACCTTCTTTACCTCACTTTTTTCTCTATCATCTTCTTATGAAATGCTTGTTGTGGATGCTGAGCTTATTATGGACACTGGGCTTATTGTGGACATCGAACTAGGACCTTTTCTATAAATCAGGATAAGGTTCTACCTTTCACATTTGACATAGTTAGGTTGTCATGGAAAAACACGTGTAAGGATTCTCCACGGAGTTTCTTCCTTCTCCACATCTTTGGTCTACGAGATCTTGACTTTTGCTCATATTAGGATGAGGTTTTTCTTCTATTCTTAACATGGCTTATGGGGATGCATTAGGATCGTCGGGAGGGCCTCTCCCTCCATTCCATCTTATATCAACGAGGTCGTCGACTTTGCTCATGTTAGGATGAGGTTCTCCTCCTATTCTTAATGCGGCTTGTGGAGGCACATTTGGACCGTTGACAGGATCTCTCCCTCCATCCCATCTTAAATGGATGAGATCTTTGACTTTGCTCACATTAGGATGAGGTTCTCCTCCTGATCCTAATGTGGCTTGTGGGGGCACATTTGGGCCGTTGAGAGGGCCTCTCCCTCCATCCCATCTTAAATGGATGAGGTCTTCGACTTTGCTCATGTTAGGATAAAGTTCTCCTCCTATTCCTAACGTGGCTTGTGGGGGCATATTTGGATCATTGACAAGGCCTCTCCCCCCATCCCGTCTTAAATGGATGAGGTTTTCAACTTTGCTCATGTTAGGATGAGATTTTTCTCCTACTATAAGGGCACATTAGGGCCGTTGGTAGGGCCTCTCTCCTCATCTCGTCTTAGTTCAACGAGGCCTTCAACCTTGCTCACGTTAGGATGAGGTTCTCCTTATGTTTCTAACGGACTATTTTAGATTACTTCAGAGAATTGTCATTATACAATTTTTGTGCTAAGGAGTAATGATGTTAAAATAATTTTATTGAAGAAAAGTTATTAGTAGTACATTCTTAAGTTTTCTAAATTTCAAGGTCACGGGAGTGCCCCTCCTTCGAGCTCTTTCAAGCAGTAAGTTTTGGATCGGATGACCTCCTTTACTCTATATAGACCTTCCTAATTCAGGGTGAGCTTTCCTTGATCTTGAGGCTATGAAACGAAAGCTCGTCGAAGCACTAAGTCCCCCCCTCTGAACGCTTTGCATTTTACTCTAGAGTTATAGTATCTGGCCACTCTTCATCTGCATGCTGCCATCCGAGTTTGGGCTTTTTCTCTTTTTTCTTCTAGTAGATTGAGGTTGACTCTGAGGTCCTGTGAGTTACGCTGCTCATTGAAGGTCAGGACCCATGCTGATGGGAGTTTATGCTCGATTGGGATGACTGCCTCCATTCCAAAAGTCAAGATGAATGATGTTTCCCCAATCGATAGTTTTTGAGTAGTTCGATACGTCCAGAGGATATGATAGAGTTTATCTACCCAAGTTTCTCTTGCTCTTTCAAGTCTTGCATTGATGCCCTGCAGTAAAATTTTGTTGGTCACCTCTACCTCACCATTTGCCTACAGATGGGCTACTTACATGAAATGATGGAAGATGTTTAGATCTTCGTAGAACTCAGCGAACCTCATCCCAGCGAACTATCGCCCATTATCTATTATGAGAGTTTGGGACAGACCAAATTGGTAGATTATTGACTTTCAGACAAAGTTCTGTACCTTGACCTCAGTAATTTTTGCTAATGGTTCAGCTTTGATCTATTTGGTGAAGTAGTCGATCGTAACTAGGAGGAACTTCCATTATCCGAATGCCATTGGGAAAGGGCCAAGTATATCCATTCTCCACTGCGCAAATGGCCAAGGTGCGCTTAGTGGAGTAAGCTCGAAGGTCAGCTATCTTTGTATATTTGCATTTCTTTGACAGCAATCACATTTCTTGACATACTCCATAGAATCGTGGTACAAAGTCGGCCAATAGTACCCTTGCCAGAGTAGTCTTTATGATAGGGATCTGGCTCCTACATGACTTTCATAAATTTTTTCGTGCACTTTTCATAATGCGAAGTCAGCCTCTGAAGGTTAGAGACATCTCAACAGCGATAGGGAATACGACCTTTTATACAACTTGTCCTCATACAAAATGTACTGGGAGGCTTGATTCCTGAGTTTCTGAGCTTCTTTCGGATCATGAGGAAGAACTCCCTCTTTGAGATAGGCAACTAATGGGTCAATACAGCTCGGCTCAAGCTCCATCTGCATAACAAGCGGTGATTTCTCTGAGCTTGGATATTTTAGAGTTTCAAAAAATACTTCTTTGGATAGTTCGATTGGGGCTAAAGTGGCTAATTTAGAGAGAAGGTCGGCTCTTGTATTTTTTGCCCTCGGAATCTATCGAATGCCAATACTATCGAAGGCCGAAGTTAAATCCTTTACTTTCTCAAGGTATTTCATCATACTTTCTCCTTGTGCTTCATAGTTGCACTAACTTGGCCGATCACTAATTGAAAATCACTATAGACTTGAAGCTGATCTACTTTTAACTCTCTTGCTATTTTTAATCTAACGATCAGTGCTTCATATTCGGTCCCATTATTAGTTGCAGAAAATTTGAAGCGTAGCGCATATTCGATGATGACTCCCTCGAGGTTGACTAAGACCAACCCCGTGCCTTCTCCAATAGCATTGGATGAACCATCCACGTACAGGGCCCAAAAACCTTCAGAAAGATCGGCACTCTCTTCGGGGAGGCTCGATTGCAACCATGGGATGTCGGTCTCATTCTATTCAAGTTCGGCTTCATCTGAAATGGTACATTTTACTATAAAATCTACCAATATCTGAGCTTTGATCGATGGTCAGGATCGATAATTAATATCAAACTTCGTGAGCTCAGTTGTCCATTTCGTGATTCCGTTCGATGAAGGACTGCTTTTGTTGGTTGATCCATGAGGACCGTTATGGTGTGCCCTTGAAAGTAAGGTCGGAGTCTCTTGACAGCAATTAGATGAGAGTAAGTCAATTTTTCTAACTTAGAGTACCTGATCTCTGCATCCCTCAGGATCCGGCTTACGTAATAGATTGATCGCTGCATCTTTGCTTCCTCCTTGATCAGGACTGCTGCCAAGGCCGCTGAGGAGACTGCTAGGTATAAGAATAATTCTTCTCTAGGTTCGGACTTTGCCAGCAGTGGGGGTGAGCCGAGGTAGTTTTTAAGCTCCTCAAATGTCCGTTGGCACTCCATCATCCAGTAGAAGTTCTTTGGTTACTTGAGAACTTGAAAGAAGGGCATACATCACTCGATCGATCTCGAGATGAAGTGATTTAGGGATGCTACTTTTCTATGTAGGCACTGAACTTCTTGATTATTTTTGGAGCAGTCATCTCTTGAATAGCTCAAATTTTTTCTGCATTTGCTTCAATCCCATGCCTTGACACCATAAACCCCAAAAACTTCTCCAAGGTCATACCAAAGGCACACTTGGTCGGATTCAACTTCATCTTGTACTTCTTGAGTGCATTGAAGGTCTCTTCGAGGTTGGTGATGTAGTTTATTGAAGCTCGACTTTTGATGAGCATGTCGTCCACATACACCTCCATATTGCAGTCGATCTGCTCCTTGAAGATCTTGTTGATCAGGCACTGGTATGTTGCCCCTGCATTCTTGAGTCCAAAAGGCATAACCCTATAACAGTAAAGACCATGGTTAGTAACAAAAGTAGTTTTCTCCTCGTCCTCCGGCATAATCCATATTTGGTTATAGCCGGAAAAGGTATTCATGAAGGTGAGGAGCTCATGGCCCGAGGTTGCATCTACCAGTTGATCAATCCTAGATAGAGGGTAGCTGTCTTTTGGGCAGGCTTTGTTTAGTTTTTTGAAATCTATACACATCCTCCACTTTTTGTTTGCCTTTTTGACAAGAACCACGTTTGAGATCCAGGTCGGATAGTTAACTTTCCAAATGAATCCAGCTTTGAGGAGCTTGCCTACTTCTTCTGCAATTGCTTTCTGCCTCTTCGGGGCATGGTTGCACATCTTCTCTGGCCGATACTTAGGATCAACAGCCAGCCGATGTTCCATGACCTTAGCATCAATTTCTGATATATCTGCTGGAACCCAGGCAAAGACATCCACGTTCTTCCTGAGGAAGGTGATGAGTCACTTCCAAACCTCATCCCCCAAGTTGGAGCCGATCTGCACGGTGTGCTTCGTGCTCCCATCTTCTAAGGGCATAGATACGAGATCCTCCATAGGCTCGCCTCACTCGTCAGTAAGATCATCACGGACATCCAGTCCATCAACAGAACAAAGGTCAGACTGGATGTTTTTCTGTAGAAAAATGGAGTAACAGCATCTTGCCAATGCCTGGTCTCCCTTGATCTCTTCAATTTCGTAGTTCGTTGGAAACTTCACCTTTAGATAATAAGTTGACACCACTGCTCAGAGTGCGTTCAGATCAGGTCGGTTGAGAATAGCATTATAGGCAGATGGAGCCTTTACGACTAGAAAATCGATCTATGCCTTAACCAACTTCGGGCATTGCCCTACAGTCATAGCCAAAGTTATTATGCCCTCAACTGGCACGGCATCGCCAGTGAAGCCTACCAATGGAGAGTTCATAAGTCCTAAGTAGTTATTGAGTAAGGACATTTTTAAGAAAGCATCATAAAACAAAGCATCAGTAGAGCTTCCATTATCTACCAAAATGCGGTGCACATCATAGTCGGTAATGTTTAAAGAGATTATAACCGCATCATTGTGCGGAAACTAGACTCCTTGAGCATCCTTATCGGTGAAAGCGATGGGCTCTTCAATTCTTTGCCTCTTTTTGGGCTCGACTGACCTGCTAGCCTTCCCTCATCGAAGTTCTCCAGAGATGGTGTTGATGATGCGAAGAGGTGGCCGATCCACCTGATGCTCTTCCCTTTGCATTTTTGATTGCAGTAATGCCCTTGGCCGATCTTTCCACCCTTCAGATCGATGCCACAAGAATCGACCCAATTTGCCTCATCTAACGAGCTCTTCGATCTCATCTTAGAGCTGAATACATTCTTCAGTATCGTGACTGTGGTCACGATGATAGAGGCAGAACTTGTTTGGATTGCATCTGTCGGGATGGGAGTGCATCCTTTCGGGTCTCGGCAGCTACTCCTTAATCTCCATCAGTACTTGCATTTTTGGAGCATTGAGGGGGGCATAATTATGAAACTTTCGAAAGGGGGAACCCACCGCTCCCTTCTATCGGGGCTTCCCTACTTCCAAGCCCAGGGAGGAGTTCGGGCTCGCCTGCACACAAGGAAAATTCGAGAGTGCAGCCGAGCTTCACCTGACTTTTCTTCCTTAGTGGGCCTGCCCGACTCGCCAATTTGCCGCTCTCCAATGTTTTCATTATCCTTGGCCTTGAAGGCCTCTTTCGCTCGGGCATACCCTTCAGCCCGAGCTACCATATCAGCAAAATTCCTGGAATACTTCTTCTCCAGGAAGAACAACAGATTGTTCTTCTGAAGGGCAGAATACTTCTTCTCCAGGAAGAACAATAGATTATTCTTCTGAAGGCCGCCCTTTAGCACGACCATCATAATAGATTGGTTTAGATTTTGGACCTCCAACGCGGCGGCATTGAATCGATTAACAAAAGCTCGGATGGATTCTCCCTCCTGTTGCTTGATGTTGATGAGGGATTTCGAGCCTCGCTTGGGACGTCGGCTACTAACAAAATGAGCTATAAACTGATGGCTCATCTAGTCAAAAGAGAAAATGATATTCGACTTGACGGTCGAGTACCAATTTCTAACAGCTTCCTTTAGGGTGGATGGAAAGGCCCAGTAGAGAATGGCATTTGATGTACCATGGAGCAGCATCATCATTCAGAAGGCCTTCAAATGATCAATTGGATTGGAGGTTCCATCGTAGCTCTCGAATTGAGGAAGCTTGAAGTTCGGCGAGATCAGTTCTTATATGATGCACTAAGAGAAAGAAGGATTGGTGCAGATGTCACTACCATGAGAGGAGGGAGCATGACGGAGTTCCTCGATCCGTCGGTTCATCTCTTGTAGTTTTCGATCTAGATCCTCTCGATCGTAGATTTCTAAGATCTTTTGGCTAAATGGGAGCAAAGTTCTCCCATGGGTAGAGTCATGATCAGAGCAGAGACTCTCGGCTCTCTACTTTTTCTTTACGAAGGTCACCGATCAGCTAGACCAAGTCGACCATCCCCAGATTGGATCATGAGGCTTCGAAGAAGCCTGCTTCGATTGAATTAGCGCTGAGCCTACCACTGCATGGTCTGCACCATCTCTATGAAACTGCAAACCTGCTAGACTAGTAGGTTAAACTACTCCGCATCCACCATGGTCACAGGAGGAGCTTGAGTTGCCAGAGCTGAAGCGGGAGTGGATAGATCTGGATGGAATCTGACTGCAAAGGCCGTTGACCACCGAGTTGAAGCTTTCTTGGGAGGTATTCTTTTCGAAAAGAACTCTAAAGAGGAAGAAGAGATATCGCTGCTGAGCACTCCTTTAAGAATAAGGAAACCTCAGGAATAGAGGGCCTTTCCTCTAGCGCCAATCTTGTTGGTGCAAAATCTGATCGTCGTCGAAGAAACGTCGGAGCCGAAGAAGAAGAGATCACCATCAGTGACCTGCAAAATAAGCCTTGTCTAGAGCCCAGGGGGTGGCTCTAGTAAGATCCTCCAATGATCAAGTCAGCTCTTTTCGCCAATAAAAATGGAGTGCTCGAAAAAGAATTCAGTAGAGTTTTGTGAAGAAGAAGAGAGTCTAGAGAAAATATATCTGAAGGATCTCTTTTATAGATGGAGCCTGTAACAAATTGATGGTGACGGTCGTAATTATCGAATAGTGGGTCGCTCAAGGCCACGTGGAGTTTATTACGGAGGATAGTATTTGTTGTCACGAGGTGCCAGTCCATTTGAGATTTGATGGTCAAAGTTTGAAGGGGTAAGCATCGGTTGGTGATGACCTTTGAGCTATATCAATTCTAGAGGAGTTCAGACTCCTCTGAGGTAGTCTGGGTATGGGTCGGTTCATACCATGTATGGGATCGAACTCGTGCGGAGACCTTCTTGGATGACTGTGCGGAGTTTGGCCGCCGGAGGAGTCCGAAAGGGGTTCGACCGCTAGAGGAGTCTGAAAGGAGTTTGGCTGCTGAAGGAGTTTAAAAGAAGTTTAGCCCCACTGAAGGAGTCCGAAGGGAGTTTGGCCGTTGGAGGGGTCCCGAAAGAGTTCGACTGCTGAAGGGGTCCAGAGGAAGTTCGGCTGCTGAAGGGGTCTGGAGGGAGTTCGACCGCTAGAGAAGTCCCAAGAGGAAGAATTCTCGATCGAAGCTCTTCTGTGATTAGCAGTTACATTAGGCTAAGCATCAAACTAGACTTCGGTGGGAGCGGAGTTTATCTCCAACAGGACTAAATGATAAATCCTTCTTTATCGAATCTAGATAGTCCTAAGGACTTCATCACAACACATAAGTTCATTATAAGATAATAGAATTTGTGATGAAAAAATGCCAAAATAACTTTTATTAATTTATAATTCATATACAATTATAAGTGTATAGTCCAACCGTCAACAAGCTAATGATTTGCTTTAGGACACATTTTCAACATAGTATCCGTCAAGTACTTGAAGATCCACTTTAGTGCTTGCTGGTACTCCCTGCCAGGCTGTGCCATGAGCCTGCTGACCTGGCTCACTGCATGGACGATATTCGGCCTACAATATACCATGGCATACATTAGGCTTTCCGCACTAGAGGCATATGGTACTCTTTCCATCTCCTAAGCCTCCACCTCAGTCTGTGGCGACATCATCTTCGAGAGTCTGAAGTGCTCGACAAGTGGTAGCCCCACCAATTTTGCTTTTTGATAAGTGGTAAAAATATACTAATAAAAGTATTAAATTATAAAATAAATTAATCTATTTCTTTAGAAATTGATACTTTTATTAATCTTATGCAGGAAAGAAGGCCACCAATGTGAAGATCTTATTTTTTTGGTTCAGATGAAATAAATTTGGGAATTTTGGGAATTTTGCATGGTCCATGGAGGATAATTTGGGAATTTTGGCTTATCCAACGGGTGGTTTTCATTGAAACTCGATCGAACGGTCGAAACGAAGGTGCTGATGGATGGCATCCACATCTCCCGATCGAGATCCAATGGCTGAGATTCATCTCGACGTTAAACTAAAGATCAGAAGGCTTCTTTCTAAGCGATTGGACGGCCCAAATTAAATCTAAAGGTTGATCCAATGGCTGGCATTAAATTCGACTTAATCTGGATTATTTTAAGGGGTTTTTGAGTGATTTTTGGATCGTTTGATCAACATCTAATGGCTAGAATTACCCAGATCTTAATTTGAGTTGTTTTGGGAGTCTTAAACCTAGTTTTTGATGGATTTTGGGGGAAAATCTAACTCTTTATCTATAAAAACATGTTGTTGCTATGAAAAAAATCAGAGAGAGATAGAGATAGAGAGACGAGGAGAAAGAGAGAGAGGGAGAAAAGGAGAGAGAGAGAGAGAGAGAGAAAGAGAGAGGAGAGAGGTAGAAAGAGAAGAGTGATTTGTAAGAAAATCAAAAAGGATTTTTGATTTCTTTCGACGATCAAGACATCGATTAAGGAGCCTCTTCATCTTCGCCAAGTTCTCCATATCAAGAGCAGTAGATAATCAATTTCAGTAATCAAACAGTCTAATTTCTCTATGCTTTTTATTTTATTTATTATTTTTGAACTTGTTATCATGAACTAAATTTTTTTTTACTAAGGCTAAGGTGTAGCCACTCTTTTGATGCAATATTCAGTGTAATTTATTTTTAAATTTTATTCACGAGGAGTATATAAATCTGATCTTAATGCTTTTAGATTACTGGCCATCTTCTAATTGATCTGATGAACATAGATGTTACGGACCAAGTACATCTATGTTAATGCTTCTTGACTATATACCTTGTATTATGAATCAAATTAGAATTCATATGCATGCGGAAATTTTAGTATGCTTTGGATGCAGCGTATTTTAATTAGAGGGTTTCATAAAACCTAATGCATTAATATTTATTTAAATTACACCTGAACCAAAGGATAATTAATAAATATTAATAGTTTTGCTATGCCTGGATCAAAGGATAGTGAATAAATTAGGAGACTCCACCGTCATATGAAATAAAATTAATATAAAAACCTGAATATTGTATTGACTGAGTTGGTGAACTGATTGCCTTAGTAATCCATTGCTCTTAAGTTTAAAACCCTAATAATTTACACTCTCTCTATTTAATTAAAAACTTTTAATTATTTTTTTATTTTCTTTAATTTCTTATTCTCATAAATCGATCTTCTAAATAAAGCATAGGAAAGAGCTTTTCAGTACTTATTTTTCAATCCTCTAGGGACGATACTCTACTCATTCACTTTATTACTTGATCGACTGGTGCACTTGCCATAGCTATAAATTAGCACGCATAAAGTTTTTGGCGCCGATGTCGAGGATTGTGTCTAAAACAATATTAAAATTTTGATCCTTGCTTTACTTTAGAAATTTATTTTTAATTTTTATTATTTAAAAAAAATTTCATTGCATGATACGTACTGGACATAGTAACTTACTACCTTTAGATCCAAAAATTGAAAGGACCATTAGAAGACTACAACAAGAAAGAAACATGGTAGCTGAAGATCCTAACGACATCAATCTAGGATTGGATATGGTGACTGAAGGACAGCATGAAGCTATTCGACCAGTACATCATTCATTAAATGATTATATCACACCATCTATAGCCGATGCAGCTTCGAGCATCAGGAGCCGCCTGTACGAGCAAACAACTTTGAAATAAAATGGGCGATGATCCAGATGATTCAATCAACTATCCAATTCAATGGATACGTGCATGATAATTCGAATGCCCATATTTCTAATTTTCTTAAACTTTGCGATACTTTTAAAATTAATGGGGTGTCGGATGATGCTATTAGATTAAGATTATTTTCTTTCTCTTTACGGGACAAAGCTAAGAGTTGGCTTCATTCTCTTCCTGCAGGTTCTATCATAACTTGGAATGTCCTAGCCTAAAAATTCTTAGCCAAGTACTTTCCACCTTCCAAGACTGCTAAGATGCGCAATGATATCACTTCTTTTATGCAGATGGACATGGAGACACTATATGAGGCTTGGGAGCATTTCAAAAAATTACTGAGGAGATGTCCACATCATCAACTATCCGTATGGCTTCAGGTACAAACTTTCTATAATGGTTTATCTCCTACTAATCATTCTATGATTGATGCAGCAGCAGGAGGGCCATTAATCAAAAAATGGAGGAAGAAGCTTTCGATCTAATCGATGAGATGGCATCAAATAGCTATCAATGGCAGACAGAACATATGATGCCAAAAAGACTAGCAGCTGTGCAGGGAGTAGATTGCGTGCCAACCTTACTAGTTGAAATTGCAGCCCTTAGAGTTGAAGTCAACAACTTAAAGGGAACAGCTATATATGTTCAGAGCATTACTTGTGACCTGTGTGGAGGAGGACACGATACGAGCAATTGCCAGATAGGTAATCCTTTTGCTAAAACAACTGATACAGCTAATTATATTGAAAATTTTTTCAAGCCGCAACAAAACAATCCCTACTCCAACACATACAATCAAGGGTGGAAGCAGCACCCAAATTTCTCGTGGAGTAATCAAAATGCAACACAACAGCCACCTCAAGGATTTCAAGTACTTGAAAAGAAGTCCAACATGGAAGAGTTGATAGTCAAATTTATGCAAAACAAAGAAGCAACTATAAAAAATTTGGAAGCCAAACTCAGACAGGACCAAACAGCAGCAATTCGAAACTTAGAGATGCAAATAGGTCAAATGGCTAAGATAATCTCCGAGAGACCTCAAGGATCCTTGCCCAGCAATACGGAGACCAATCCAAGGGAGCAAGTTAATGCTATCACCCTAAGAAGTGGTACAAAGTTGGAGGAGCCACATCAGAAGAATGAGATTGAAGAGCCAACTACAAATAAGGAACCATCAACTCAAATTCGTCAGTCACCAAAACAACCAGCAGATGGATGGTCTCCAAGTATACGGTTTGCCGATCCAAATGTGAAGCCCTACGTGCCGCCACTACCATTCCCAAAGAGACAAATACAGCATCCAGATAAGGAATTTTCTAACTTTTTCAAAATTTTAAAGAATTTACATATTAATATTCCTTTTGTAGATGCTATTACTCAAATGCCCAGGTATGCCAAGTTTCTCAAAGAAATCTTAATAAATAAGAAAAAGCTGAAGGAGCATGAGAGAATAAATTTGAATGAAGAATGCTCAGCAATACTTCAAAATAAATTACCACTGAAGTTAAAAGATCTAGGGAGTTTTACTATCCCCTGCATTATTGGTGATTGTAGTTTTGATAAAGTTTTATGTGACTTAGGAGCAAGCATTAATCTCATGCCTTTTTCTATTTTCAAGAAACTGGGTCTAGGAGAACCAAAGCCTACCACTATTACTCTTCAATTAGCCGATAGATCCATTAAATATCCAAGAGGTATAGTGAAGGTTGTCTTGGTAAAGGTAAACAAGTTTATTTTTTCTGTTGATTTTATTATTCTTGATATGAAAGAAGATTATGATGTACCCCTTATTTTAGGAAGACCCTTTTTAGCTACTGGAGGAATTTTAATAGATGTTCAACAAGGAAAATTAATTCTTAGAGTCCAAGACGAACAAGTTACTTTTAATGTTTTCAAAGATACTAAACAAACTGATGATAATCAAACTTGTTTTCTAATTGATATTATTGACAATCCATTATATGAGAATTCTGTAGAAAACAAGTTTGAGACTATAAAAGCGAGCAATGTCAAATTGAAAGAGGACGCAATCAAACATGAAAGTATTCCAATTGAAGTGGCACCAGATTGATCCACTTTAGAATTCAAAGAAAGTCAAGCTGAAGACTATAAATCAGAACTACTAGATAGGTTATTTCTTTTCTTTTTAGTTTTGATCATTTTTCTTTTTTTTTTTTTTTAGTAATTTATTGTTGCTCTTTTACTACTCTAGTGTGTATTTTCAATTTTGCAGAAAAATCAATGAGAACTCAAGCAAAATTTCAAAGCTCCAAAGAACCAGACTGAACCAAATCAGGTGTATTCCTTTCTATCTTTTATTGTACCCTTTATTTTTCTTTCTCCTTTAAGACAATGTAGAATAAGTTTTTTTAAAAAAAAAAAAAAATCATGTGTCAAGAAGACAATCTTGAGCAAGATAAACTGGATAAGTGATAAAAGATAGAATTATTTGCTAATGAATGTAATGAGTTAAAGAAGTAAATTATTTGGTCAACTTTTAGCAAGCCTACATAGGTCATTAAAAGACTATTAGCACTTTTTATTACACATGCACACTAACAAGGCAAAGTAGGTATTGATTATAAGACCAACTGAAAATTCAATTATCACTGAAAATTGATAATTAATATACATTCTAATCAAAGAAACTTGAATTTAAGGAAAGAGCTACCTGCCTATAAATAAAGTGCAAAAGATAGAGTATATGTGGATTGCCCAAAGCCTAGTAATTGGATCTCTGCACCTAGGTCAAGTGTGAAAATTCATGTAAAACGGTGAAGGGAAGGCCAGGATGCTCAGCACAAAAAAAAAAAAAGAGAAAAAGGCAGTGTGAAAGCTACCTTAATTCATGAGTATAAAATTGAGAATGTATAGAAAATTAACCAACATAGGTGATAAGAGAAGATACTTTTATTCTTTTAATTTAATACTAAAATGCTAAAGTTAGTCATCACGAACACAAGTGCTATAGATCTTTGATGTACTCTAAGAAAGTTTTTAATTGTATTGACTGAAAAATTTGCTTCTGAAGCTCAATGCTTAGTTAGCAGTATTTTCTAAAATTTTTTAACCTTTAATCCTAGATTTTATCTTTGTGATGGATAATCTTATTGAAACATGGTATTAAATAAAACATTGCTAAGGGACTAGGAATGACTAAGTTGGGGGATGTGATAAGTGGTAAAAATATACTAATAAAAGTATTAAATTATAAAATAAATTAATCTATTTCTTTAAAAATTGATATTTTTATTAATCTTATGTAGGAAAGAAGGCCACCAATGTAAAGATCTTATTTTTCTGATTTAGATGAAATAAATTTTAGACAAAACGGACTTCAAACGAGCCCAGAATTGAATTTCAAAAAAAAAAAAACCATCGACGCAATGCTGACGTCAGGATAACGTCAGCATTTTTCGCAGCGCACGGTGGACCAACTGGAGGGTATTTCGAGCATTTCACAGTAAGAGCCATGCTTTGATTGGCTGAAGAATGCGGTGGTCCATGCAACACCAAGCTCGCGCATGGTCCATAGAGGGTAATTTGGGAATTTTGGCTGATCCAACGGGCGATTTTCACTGAAACTCGATCGGATGGTCGAAATGAAGGCGCTGATGGATGGCATCCGTAGCTCCCAATCGAGATCCAATGGCTGAGATTCATTCTGACGTTAAACTAAAGATCAGAAGGCTTCTTTCTATGCGATCGGATGGCCTAGATTAAAACTAAAGGTTGATCCAACGGCTGGCATTAAATCCGATTTGATCTGGATTATTTTAAGAGATTTTTGAGTGGTTTTTGGACTGTTTGATCAACATCTAACGGCCAGAATTACCTAGATCTTAATTTGAGTTGTTTTGGGAGTCTTAAACCTAGTTTTTGATGGATTTTGGGGGAAAATCTAGTTCTTTATCTATAAAAACATGTTGTTGCCGTGAAAAAAATTAGAGAGAGATAGAGAGAGACGGGAAGAAAGAGAGAGAGGAGAGAAAAAGAGAGAGAGAGAGAGAGAGAGAGAGAGAGAGAGAAAGAGAGAGGAGAGAGGTAAAAAGAGAAGAGTGATTTATAAGAAAATCAAAAAGGGTTTTTGATTTCTTTCGACGATCAAGACATCGATTAAGAAGCCTCTTCATCTTCGCCGAGTTCTCCACATCAAGAGCAGTAGACAATCAATTTCAGCAATCAAACAGTCTAATTTTTCTATGCTTTTTATTTTATTTACTATTTTTGAACTTGTTATCATGAACTAAATTTTCTTTTACTAAGGCTAAGGTGTAGCCACTCTTTTGATGTAATATTCAGTGTGATTTATTTTTAAATTTTATTCATGAGGAGTATATAAATCTGATCTTAATGCTTTTAGATTACTGGCCATCTTCTAATTGATCTGATGAATAGATGTTATGGACCAAGTACATCTATGTTAATGCTTCTTGATTATATACCTTGTATTATGAATCAAATTAGAATTCATATGCATGCGGGAATTTTAGTACGCTTTGGACGCAGCGTATTTTAATTAGAGGGTTTCACAAAACCTAATGCATTAATATTTATTTAAATTACATCTGGACCAAAGGGTAATTAATAAATATTAATAGTTTTGCTATGCCTGGACCAAAGGATAGTGAATAAATTAGGAGACTCCACCATCACATGAAATAAAATTAATCTAAAAATCTGAATATTGTATTGACTGAGTTGGTGAACCGATTGCCTTAGTAATCCATTGCTCTTGAGTTTAAAACCCTAATAATTTACACTCTCTCTATTTAATTAAAAACATTTAATTATTTTTTTTATTTTCTTTAATTTCTTATTCTCATAAATCGATCTTCTAAATAAAGCATAGGAAAGAGCTTTTCAGTACTTGTTTTCCAATCCTCTAGGGACGATACTCTACTCATTCACTTTATTACTTGATCGACTGGTGCACTTGCCATAGCTATAAATTAGCACGCATCACTTTCTTCATCTCAAACCTCTCCAAGACCTTCCTGATATAGCCTCCTTAAGATAAATGCAGCATCCTCTTTGCTCGATCTCTGAAGATTTTCATGCCTAAGATCTTCCTTGCAGGCCCTAAATCCTTCATCTCAAACTTCTAAAAAAAGGTTGCCTTTAGATCCTATACAACTTTCCTGCTCTTGCATGTTATAAGCATGTCGTTCACATACAAGAGTAGGAACATCCTAGACTTATCCTCCAAAGATTTAACATACACACAATAGTTATACTTGCACTTGAAAAGTCCAATGCTCCTTACATAAGAGTCAAATTGCTTGTACCAGTACTTCGGTGATTGCTTCAGCCTGTAAAATGATTTCTACAGCAAACAGACCTTTCCTTCTGCTCTTCGCTCTTGGAATCCCAGTGGCTACTCCATGTAAATGCTCTCCTCCAAATGCCTATGGAGAAATGCTGTCATGACATCCATCTGCTTCAGCTCTAAGTCCTGAGCTGCCACGATGCTCAGCAGCATCCTGATGGAAGTATGACTGATGACTAGAGAAAATACTTCACTGAAGTCAATGCCTTCCTTTTGGGAGTATCCCTTGGCCACTAACCTCACCTTATACCTAATACCTCCCTCTTCTAAAGGCTCCTCCTTGTGTTGGTAAACCCACTTGCAATTAATGGGTTTTTTTCTTATGGCAACTACACCAATCACCATGTCTCATTCTTGTGGAGAGACTACATCTCTTTGAATATTGCTTGTATCCATCTTTCTCTATCCTGGCTATCCATAGCCTCCTCATAGATGTAGGGTCTCCATTTGCTGTCACCAGGGCATATGACAGGATATCCTCAAAGCTTAAATATTTTGATTGCTTTGTATTCCTTTTGGGCTTATGCAGTGCAACCCCGATGTCTGTCCTAGGTTCAACTTACTCCTGCTAGGCCTTCTGGCTTCTTTCACCCATCTAATCTCTCTCCACCTATGGAGACATCTTTGGTGAGTGCTCCACCTGAATTCCAAGTCCTTCCGATGCACCTGCAAGTAGCAAAATAGAATAAGATGTTAGCTATCTAGTGCTGCCTTGTTAGACCTCCTACTGCACCTACTGCTTCTCCATGCCATCTTATATTTGGAGAACTAAATTCTCATCAAAGATGACATCCTTACTAATGATGACCTTCTTCTCCAAAGGATTCCATAGTCGGTATCCCTTAACTCCTCACGGATATCCCAAAAACACCATCTTCCATGATCTAGCATCCAACTTGCTCTGCTCACCAGCATCGATGTGCACAAATATCGTGCATGCAAATACCCTTAGATGGCTCAGCCTAATCTTCCTTCTAGACCATCTCTCCTTTGGAATATCATCATCTAACTTTGTATGAGGTGACTGATTCACCAAATAACAAGTTACATCCACTGTATCAATCTAGAACGTCTTCAGAAGCCCTGCCTGCAGCCTCATGTACTGTGCCTTTTGCAAAAGAGTTCTGTTAATCCTTTCGACCATCCCATTCTACTGAGAAGTTTTTTTTTCACCGAGAAGTGCCTTTTGATGCCACACTCCTCACAAAAATTTTGAAATTCTTTGTTGGTGTATTCTCCATCATTATCTGACCGTAGATACTTCAAGCTCTGACCTGTCTCTTTCTTCACCTCAGCTTTCCACACCTTAAACCTAGTGAAGACTTCTAATTTCTTCTTTATGAAATAGACCCATATCTTTCTCGAGAAATCATCTATGAAGTTCAAGAAGCATCTCATCCCATTTCTGACTAAAAATAGAGTTGGTGCCCACACATCAGTGTGAACTAGTTCTAGTAAGATTTCACTATGGGCTGAACTAATGGCAAACTGCACTCTCCTCTGTTTATCCACCCTGCATGGCTCACATACCACTATAACGCCTATCTATATTTGAAATTAGGCCATGCTTGCTGAGCTCCTTCATTCCATGGTTATCCATGTGCTTAGGCGGTAGTGCCACAACCGACGAGCCTCTTGTTGATCCTGCGCTATAGCTGCTATATTAGTTTCTCCGATTACCATAGATCCTTCCAACCTATAGAGGTTGTTCTCCATCCTCCTGCCTCTCATCACCATCATAGCACCATTAGAGATATTGAGAACTCCACTCTTGGCATGACTGCTGAAGTTGCAACCACTCCATTTTAGATAGCCTAGTGATACAAGATTTTTCTTCAGATTTAGGACGTACTTTACATTTGTAAGAGTCCACACCATCCCATCAAATATTCTTATCTAGATGCTCCCAATACCAGTGACTCTGCATGGGTTATCATCTCTAAGTGTTATGATTCTCTCATCAATCTTGGTGTATAAAATAAACCAAGATCGGTTTGGAGTGTAGTGATGCGAACAGGCTGAATCTAGGGTCCATACATCTGTATATTTTCTATGACCATCTAATACAACCAAGAGATCATCCTCCACCTCACTATCAGCCATCATACTTAGTGCATCAAATCCACTTTTCTCTCCCATTTTGTTCTTCCACTATGGGCAATCATGTCTGAAATGCTCAATCTCATTGTACTTGTAGCATCTGGCTTCGTTCCTGTTCTTGCTCTTCTGGGACTTTGACCGTTTTCTTGACTTATCTCTCTTCTTTAATCTTTAAGGTTCTATTAGGGATCAACCCGCTCCCGGCGAAGTCCAGTCTAATGCTTAGCCTAATGTAACTAATAATCACGGAAGAGCTTCGATCGAGAATTCTTTCTTCAGCAGTCGAACTCCTCCAGTGGTCGAACCCCTTTCGAACTCCTCCAACGGCCAAACTACTCTAGCGGCTGAACCCCTCTTGAACTTCTTCAGTGGTCGAACTCCTTCCGGACTCCTTCAGTGGTCGAACTCCTTCCAAACTTCTCCATCAGTCAGACTCCTTCTGGACTCTCCTTCAGTTAGACTCCTTCCAGACTTCTTCTTTAGTCGGACTTCTTCTGGACTTCTCCATTAGTCGAACTCCATCCAGATTCTTCCAATGGATTATTTTCAAATTTTAACTAGCATTCCTTCCAAATGATCCTCCTCTAGCCATGTTTCCTTTAGAAGTCCGAACTCCTTTGAAATTGATGTATGTCAAAGCTCTTCACCAACTGACGCCTGCTTCCTCCGAACTTTGACTATTAAATCTCAACGAACGGGCACATCAGGATAATGGATACCTCTCTCCATAACAAACTCCATGTGGCCCCGAGCAGCTCAATACCAGACAACTATGACTGTCTCTATCAGTCTACTACAAGCGGCGCCCCTCTCCATAACAAACCCCATGCGGCTCCGAGCGGTCCGCTACCGAATGGCTATGGCAATCACTATCAGTCTGCTACAGGCAGCGCCTCCTCCGTAACAAGCCCCATGCGACTCCGAGCGGCTAGCTATCGGACGACTATGGCTATCCCTATCAGTCTGCTCTGAACTCTATCTATAAAAAAGATCCTCTAGATATATTTTTTCTAACCTCTCTTCTTCTTCCCAAAATTTTGCTGAATTCTTTTTTGAGCACTCCATTTCTATTGGCCAGAAGAGCTGACTTGATTGTCGGAGGATCTTACCGGAGCCACCACCATCGACTTTGGATGGAACTTTATTTTATAGGTCATCGACCGCGATCTCTTCTTCCTCAACTCCAGCTCGATCCAACGTCAATCAGATTTTGCTCCAACAGAATTGGTGCTAGAAGGAGGGCCCTTTATTCCTAAGATATCCTTGTTCTTAAAGGAGTGCTCAATCGACCCTGTGGTACCTCCAAAGAAGGTGACTACCTGAAGATCTACCATTTCTACCATCAGATCTGAGCTAGATCCATCCATTCTTGCTCCAGCATCGGTGCTTCAACCTCCTTCTCTACTGGTGGCCATAATAGATTTGGAGCAATTTAACCTGCTGATGCAGTAGGTTCAGGACCTCACCAAAATGGTGCAAGCCATGCGGCAGCCCCCAATGGTGGTTTCACCAAAAAACCCACCATCAGGATGTCAGAAATCGATCCCAAGGAGAAGCACTTGGGCTAGCATACCCATCGCCTCTGGAAAGAAAAAATAGAGAGCAGAGGATCCTTGTTCGGATCATGATTCTTTTCTGGAAGAAACCTTCCCTATCTACAGCTGAAAAACTTTCAAGATCTACGATCGAGATGATGTCCTCGATCAAAAACTATGAGAGACGGACCGACAGATTGAGAAACTCTGCCGCATCATCCTGGCTCACCATGACAACGTCTGCACCAATTTTCCTTTCTCTTCCTAAATTATGCAAGTGTCCATTTCGTCGAACTTCAAGCTTCCCTAAGTTGAAAGCTACAATGAAATCTCTAATTCGGTCGATCACCTGAAGGCCTTCCGGATCATGATGCTACTTTATGACGCACCAAATGCCATCTTATGTCGAGCTTTTTCATCTACCTTAGAGGAAGCAGCAAGAAATTGATACTCGACGTTGAAGCCAGGTACGATCTTTTTCTTTGATCAGATGAGCCATCAATTTGCAGCTCACTTCGTCAGCAGTCAACATTCGTGCCAAGGTTCAGATTTTCTGATGAATATCAAGCAGAAGAAAAAAATCTATCTGAACTTATGTCACCTGATTTAATGCTGCTGCATTGAAGGTCCAGAACCTGGACTAGTCTGTTGCAATGGCTGTACTCAAGGGCGGCCTTCAAAAGAATGATTTGTTATTCTCCTTAGAGAAAAAGTACCTCAGAAACTTTGTCGATCTGTTAGCTCGAGCAAAGGGATATGTCCGAGTGAAAGAAGCCTTCAAATTGAAAGTTGAGGAAGCCATAGGAGAGCGGTAGGTGGGCAAGTCTAATAAACCCATAGCTGATGGAGGACTGAATGAAGTTCGGCCATGCTTGTAGACTCCCTCTGAGTGCAAGCGAATCCAAACTCCTTCTCGAGCTCATCGTCAAAGAAGCTTCGAAAGAAGAGCATGATGAAGTTCTCCCCTCAGAAGATTTCACAACTACGCCCCCCTCAATGCTCCAAAAATGCAAGTATTGATGGAGATCAAGGAGCAACTGCCGAGACCTAAAAGGATGCGCACTCATCCTGGAAAATGCAATCCTAGTAGATATTGCCTCTACCATCGTGACCATGGCCACGATACTGAAGAATGCATTCAGCTCCAAGATAAGATCGAGGAGCTCATCAGGAGAGGCCAGCTGGATCAATTCCTCATATGCCGACCTGAAGCAAGAGAAGATCGATCGAGTGCACTGCCATAGCCAGAACCACCAAGAAGGAAGGAACAATAAGGAGATCGGCCACCTCTCGGCATCATCAATACTATCTCTGGGGGACTTTAGCGAGAAGAGGCCAGCAGATCTGAGGGATTAGTGAAGAGATGGAGGACTGAAGAATCCATAATCTTCACTAAGATAGATGCATGGGATATAGTTTTCGCATAATGACATGGTTATAATCTCTTTAAATATAGCAGACTATGATGTATGTTGCATCCTAGTTGATAATGAAAGTTTGGTTGATATCTTGTCTTATAATGCTTTCTCCAAAATGTCAATATCTAATAGTCAGCTGAAGAAAAAATCTAGTTTTTCAGATCAGGTTCGTTCAAATCTGATTAGATCAATAGAGATATTTCAAAAAATTTTCTCTTAGATCTAGATCAGATCTGAGACTTTTTAGATCTAATATAATTAATCTAATAAAAAAAATAAATTAAAGAATAAATTAAATCTAATTTAATTTATCTTGTTGAGGGTAATCTGATTACCCTATGATGATCCTGATGTCTGTTTGAGATTCTGGATCTAGCCATGTAAGTGTCTGACCTCTACCGGTATCCACTCAGGTAGGATCTAGAAATCTTCTCCTTCTTTATCATCTTGCCAAAAATTAGATTTGGATCTAATTTTGAAGATCTTCAAAACTCCTTTTGAAGATATGAGTTGTCTCTTGCAGCAGTGCTACCTTCTTCCTTTTTCTGTCGTCTTTCTCTTGCTTGGATCGCACCAAACTAAAGCCAAAAAATTTTTGGGCGTGGGTAGGAGAGAGAGCACCTAAAGATGGCATGGAGGAAGAAGAGGGGCAGCCTTGTGGCATGGGCAATGGATCAAGCTTCCTAGATCTTGGCGTAGATAGGATTTTATAGACCCAGTTGCGCCATGCAGTGCCACATCATCCCAGCCAATCATGGCCTTTTATGTAATCAGATCTAAATCTAATTAGTGGGATGACATCATCTAATCCAATCAGATGAGAGCCCCTCTAAATCATCCTAAGATGGCGCCAAGACTGATCAAAGATAAGTCTTTGGTGCCACCTAGGTAGAAACCCCAAAGCAACCTGGAGTCCCATCTGTATGGGATTCCAGGCGTCACTATCCATGGGCACATGCCTCCCTAGGCATGCATCCCTTATCCAACTATCTTTTAGCAGGTAGACTAGTCCAAAAGTTCTCTCTTATGATGGCTTGACACATGGGCAGATGTCTAAGTGTCAAAGGTCAACGTTTGACCAAATGTCCAAAATAGGATTTAGCAGGTGACGAAAAATGGCAGATGTTGTCTCAAATTCATCTCATAAATTAAGACAACCCTTTTCTGATCTGAACAAGTTTCAGTCAGACCAAGTAAAGATACCTGAGTGAGTCTAAACATATTTGGCTTAGTTGAGACAACTTTTAATGATAATTAAAGGAAAACATTAGGCTCAATCGTATGCTAGCACGATTTTCTTGAACCTAATTGAATCTAATTCAAAATAATTGAACTGGATTAGTCTAATTGATGATATCCAGATTGAAACCCTAGTTTGTGTGATCTAGTTAGGTTCAATTTCGTATGGTAGTGAGATATGTCACGATCTCTATCATCAACATCATCGAAACATCTTTCGATGGATCAAAACTTTTCTGATTCAGACAACTAATATGATTGATCATCTAAATCATTCCAATTGCTCTCAAAATCCATCAGTGACACCTAGTAGCATATGGTAGCAATCCATCAGAACTGAAAATAAACCTCTCGGTGAAGTTACTTATGTGATTAAGTTCTTCTATCTTGAGCCCCGACTAGATTAGGATTAAGGTAATCTCGTCAAACCCTAATATCCGTCATATGATTAATCATTTAATTCAAGTCCAATATGAAAACCCTAATAGAAACTCTTTCTATTATTTCACTCTGCCATGGCCAAGGGCTTATAGACTTGATTCTCATGATCATCATAGGGCTACTCCTTATCTACCGAGGTAGATAGATTTTCTATTGGTGCAATCCAATTTCTACAATGAATATGCTATAGTCAATATACACCTTAGCATTCCGAATGGCTAGAAGACCGAGTTATGGTGTAGTCAAACTATAACACCCTCAAGATGAACTATCGATGCACCTCTGGTCAAAGAACCAGACACACAACTAAAGCTTTGAGCTAGTCATTGACGAGAAGGTAGACTTTCTAATGACTACTCGAGGTGGTCACGCTTAGTGCCCTCATTCTCTAACGAGTACCTGTACTCTTGCTTTGGTGTCTCTATACCATAGACTCAAGACTCATCTACAATGAAGAATCGATTATACACAAATCTTCCAGATCAATCACCATCCTCATGATGATCCTATGGTCGAGAGCATTTTATGAGTTAATAATGAAAATTCATGTCTTAAATTTTCAACTCTTAAAAATAAGAACTATCATTGCCATTAACTCAAGGGATGTATCACAGACACTAAATACATATTATGATAGAAATTAACCCATTTTATTATTTATAGTCTTATAATTTTGCCCTTAGAAGTGTATAACAAGTGTCAGCCAATTCTGGCTTCTAGGGCACACATATCTAACATCAGCTTGGACCAATAAAATCCTTCCTAGTAGGCTTCGCTGGTGCTGCAGTATCAGTTGAAAGTGTAATAATTCTAGTCGTGGCTGCAGGACAATATCCAAGACAATCCAGAGCGCAGGTGGATTTTCTGATAGTAAAGGCTCCCTCTGCTTACAATGCAATTCTCGGCCGATCTGATCTAAATGCACTTTGGACAATGGTGTCAACTTATTATTTGAAGATAAAATTTTCGACAAGTTATGGGATTGGAGAGGTCAAGGAAGATCAAGCTCTAGCAAGGTACTACTATTTAATTGCCCTACAAAAGGAAGAATGGTCCGACCCTTGTCCTGCTGATGGGCTAGATGTCCGCAATGACCTTATCAAAGAACAGGATGAGCCCATAGAAGATCTTGTGACCATCCCCCTGAATGATAGAAATGCGGAGCATACGGTGCAAATTGGCTCCAATCTGAAAGATGAAGTTTGGAAGCAGCTCATCACCTTCATACGGAAGAATGCCGATGTCTTCACCTGGGTTTTGATGGATATGCCTAGGATTGACGTCGAGATTATGGAATATCAGCTGGCCGTTGACCCCAAGCATCGATCAGTGAAAGAAAGAGTTTGAGGCCATGCAGCAGAAAGACAGAAGATAATAGTAGAAAAGTCAACAAGCTTCTCAACATTGGATTTATCCGAGAAGTCAGCTATCCAACTTGGGTCTCTAACATGGTCCTGATCAAGAAAGCCAATGACAAGTGGAGGATGTGCATCGACTTTAGGAAGCTTAACGAGGCCTACCCGAAAGATAGCTACCCTTTGCCCAGAATCGACCAACTGGTGGATGCGACTTCAGGTTCCGAGCTCTTCACCTTCATGGATGCCTTCTCTAGCTACAACCAAAATCGGATGGCACTGGAGGACGAGGAGAAGACTGCTTTTATTACTAACTATAGTCTTTACTATTATAAGGTCATGCCCTTCGAGCTTAAAAATGTAGGCATGACTTACCAGCGCTTGGTCGATAAAATCTTCAAGGAGCAGATCGACCGCAATATGGAGGTTTACGTTGACGACATGCTGGTCAAAAGTCGAGAGATTGTCAATCATGTCACCGACCTTGAAGAGGCTTTTGATGCACTTAAGAAATACAAGATGGAGTTGAATCCAACCAAGTGCGCCTTTGGGGTAGCCTCAAAAAAAATTTTTGGATTCATGGTCTCGAGACGAGGGATCGAGGCCAACTCGAAGAAAATTCGAGCTATCCAGGAGATGACCGCTCCATACTCCATCAAGAAAGTTCAACGCCTGACTGGGAAGGTGGCGTCTTTGAGTTATTTTGTCTTGAGATCAGCCGAACGCTACATGCCCTTCTTCCAAATCCTCAGGAAATCGAAAGATTTTCACTGGACTCAGGAATACCAAAAGACGTTTGATGAGCTCAAGAACTACCTCGGCTCGCCCCCTACTAGCCAAATCCAAATTTGGAGAAGAGCTATTTCTCTACCTCATGGTCTTCCCTATAGTGCTAGCGACAGTTCCGATCAAAGAAGAGGCAAAAGTACAATGATCAGTCTACTACATAAGTTGGATCCTAAGAAATGCCGAGACTAGGAATACAAAGTTGGAAAAATTGATTTATACTCTTCTGATTGCAGCAAGAAAACTTTGACCTTACTACTAGGGACATGCTATAACGCTCCTTACTGACTAACCAATCAGAGCAATCCTTCATCAAACGGATGCTTTCAGAAGAATTACAAAATGAGCCATTGAATTAACAGAGTTCGACATCAACTACCGTCCTCGACTAGCAATCAAGGCTTAGGCACTAGCCAACTTCATAGTTAAATGCACCATTCTAGATGAAGCTGAGCTTGAACAGAATGAGACTGGCATCCCATGGTTGCAACCAAGCCTCTCCAAAAAAAGTGCCGACCTTTACAAAGGTTTTTGGGCCCTGTATGTGGATGGTTCATCCAACTTCACTGAAGTAGGTGCGAGGTTAGTCTTACTCAACCCCAAGAGAGTCATCGCCAAGTACGTGCTATACTTCAAATTTTCTATAATTAATAATGGGATCGAATATGAAGTGCTGATCATCGGATTAAAAATAGCAAGAGAGTTAAAAGTAGATCAGCTTCAAGTCTATAGTGACTCCCAATTGATGGTCGGCTAAGTTAGTGGCAAGTATGAAGCACGAAAGGAAAGTATGATGAAATACCTTGAGAAAGTAAAGAATTTGACTTCAGCCTTCGACAGTTTTGGCATTCGATAGATTCTGAGGGTAGAAAATACAAGAGCCGACCTTCTCTCTAAATTGACCACTTCAGTCCCAGCCGGACTGTCCAAAGAAGTATTTTTTGAAACTCTAAAATATCCAAGCTCAGAAGAATCACAACTCGTTATGCAGATGGAGCTCGAGCCAAGCTGGATTGATCCATTAGTTGCCTATCTCAAAGAGGGAGTTCTTCCTCATGATCTGAAAGAAGCTTAGAAACTCAAGAATCAAGCCTTTCGATATGTTTTATATGAGGGTAAGTTGTATAAAAGGTCATATTTGCTACTGCAGCTGAGATGTCTCCGACCTTCAGAGATCGACTTCGCATTATGGAAACTACATGAGAGAATTTGTGAAAGTCATGTAGGAGCCAGATCCCTATCACAAAAACTACTTCAGCAAGGGTACTATTGGCCAACCTTGCACCACGATTCTATGGAGTATGTCAAGAAATATGAGCACTATTAGAGAAATGCAAACATACAAAGACAATCGACCTCTGAGCTTACTCTACTAAGCGCATCTTGGCCATTTGCGCAGTGGGGAATGGATACACTTGGCCTTTATCCAATGGCATTTGGACAATAGAAGTTCCTCCTGGTCACGATCGACTACTTCATCAAATGGGTCAAAGCCGAACCACTAGCAAAAATTACCGAGGCCAAGATATAGAACTTCGTTTAGAAGTCAATCATCTACCAGTTCGGTCTGTCCCAAACTCTCATAATAGATAACGGGCGATAGTTCGCTGAGATGAGGTTCGCTGAGTTCTATGAAGATCTAAACATCTTTCATCACTTCACGTTGATAGCTCATCCACAAGCAAATGGGGAAGCTGAAGTGACCAATCGGATCCTACTGCAAGGCATCAAGATAAGACTCGATAGAGCAAGGAGAGCTTGGGTGGATGAACTCTACCACGTCTACTGGGTGTACTGAACTACTTAAAGGCTATCGATCAGAAAAACACCATTCATCTTGGCCTTTGAAATGGAGGCAGTCATCCCAATCGAGCTTAAGCTCCCATCAGCATGGGTCTGGCCTTCGATGAGCAGCATAACTCATAGGACCTCAGAGTCAACCTCGATCTGTTGGAAGAAAAGAGAGAGCAAGCCTAGGTTTGGATGGTGGTCTACAGATGAAGGGTGGCCCGATACTATAACTCTAGAGTTAGAGGTAAAATATTTAAAGTGGGGCACTTAGTGCTTCGGCAAGCCACCATCTCTCAGCCTTAGAGTCAGGAGAAGCTTGCCCCAAATTGGAAAGGTCCATATGAAATAGAGAAGGTCGTTCGATCTAAAACTTATCGCCTGAAGGAGCTTGGAGGAATAACACTTCCACGATCTTAGAATTCAAAAAATTTAAGAATGTACTACCAGTAATTTTCCTCCAATAAAACTCCTCTATTTCAACATTATTGTTTCTTAGTGCAAAAACTATGTGATGACAGAAAAGAAGCAATCGAAAGTAGCCATTTTAGGAATAGGAGGAGAACCTCGTCCTAACAAGAGCAAGTCGAAAACCTCCGGTTATTTAAGATAGGAGGAGGGGAGAGGCCCATTCAATGGCCCATCTGTGCTCCTATTGCCATGTTAGGAATAGGAGGAGAACCTCATCCTAACATGAGCAAGTTGAAGACCTTCGGTTATTTAAGATAGGAGGAAAGAGGCCCATTCAACGGGCCCATCTGTACCCCTATTGCCATGTTAGGAATAGGAGAAAAACCTCATCCTAACATGAGCAAGTCGGAGACCTCCGATTATTTAAGATAGGAGGAGCGAAGAGGCCCATTCAATGATCCATCTATGCCCCTATTGCCATGTTAGGAACAGAAGGAGAACCTCATTCTAACATAAGCAAGTCGGAGACCTCTGATTATTTAAGATAGGAGGAGGGGAGAGACCCATTCAACGACCCATCTATGCCTCTATTGCCATGTTAGGAATAGAAGAAGAATCTCATCCTAATGTGAGCAAAGTTAAAGGCCTCGTTCATTTTAGACGAGGCGAGAAGAGAGGCCCCGACTCGACTGGAGATAAGATCTTCCACAAGACAACCTCAATAGAAGATAAGATCTTCTTCAACCTCGGTCGGAGATAAGATCTTCCTCGAGCTATAACTTCAACAGACGATAAGATCCCCTTCAATCTCGACCGGAGATAAGATCTTCCTCGAGCTATAACTTCAACAGAAGATAGGATCTACTTCAACCTCAATGGGAGATAAGATCTCCCTAGAGCTTCAACTTCAACAAGAGATAGGATGTCCTTCAATCTCGACTAGAGATAAGATTTTTTTCGAGCTTCAACTTCAAAAGGAGATAAGATCTTCCCCGAGCCTCAACCTCAACAGGAGATAAGATCTCCTTCAACCTCTATCGAAGATAAGATCTCCTCCGATCTCCAACTTCAACAGAAGATAGGATCTACTTCAACCTCGGCTGGAGATAAGATCTTCCTCGAGCTTCAACTTCGAAAGGAGATAAGATCTCTCCTAAGCTACAACTTCAACAAAAGATAGGATCTACTTCAACCTCGACTGAAGATAAGATCTCCTCCGAGCTTCAACTTCAATAGGAGATAGGATCTCCTTCAACCTCAGCTGGAGATAAGATCTCTCCCAAGCTTCAACTTCAAAAGAAGATAAGATCTCTCCCTGAGCCTCAAACTCAATAGGAGATAGGATCTCCTTCAACCTCGGTTGGAGATAAGATCTCCCTCGAGCCTCAACCTCAACAGGAGATAAGATCTCTTTCAACCTTGATCGAAGATAAGATCTTTCTTGAGCTTCAACTTCAATAGAAAATAAGATTTTCTTCAACCTCGATCGAAGATAAGATCTCACCCAAGCTACAACTTCAACAGAAGATAGGATCTCCCTCAAGCTCGATCGGAGATAAGTTCTCTCCCAAGCTTCAATCTCAATAAGAGATAAGATCTTCTTCAACCTCGATCGAAGATATGATCTCCCCCAAGCTTCAACCTCAATAGAAAATAGGATCTACTTCAACCTCAGCTGGAGATAAGATCTTCCTCGAGCCTCAACCTTAATAGAAGATAAGATCTTCTTCAATCTCAATCGGAGATAAGATCTTCCCCAAGCTTCAACTTCAATAGAAGATAGGATCTACTTCAACCTTGACTGGAGATAAGATCTCCCCCAATCTTCAACTTCAACAGGAGATAGGATCTCCTTCAACCTCAACTGGAGATAAAATCTCTCCCAAGCTTCAACTTCAAAAGAAGATAAGATTTTCTTCAACCTCGACTGGAGATAAGTTCTCCCATAAGCCTTAACCTCAATAGGACATAAGATCTCCTTCAATCTCGATCAAAAATAAGATCTCCCCCGAGCTTCAACTTCAACAGAAGATAGGATCTCCTTCAACCTCGGCTAGAGATAAGATCTTCCCTGAGCCTTAACCTCAATAGGAGATAAGATCTCCTTCAACCTCGGCCAGAGATAAGAAATCTCCCAAGCTTCAACTTCAACAGAAGATAGGATCTCCTTTAACCTCAGTCGGAGATAAGTTTTCTCCCGAGCTTCAATCTCAATAGGAGATAAGATCTCCTTCAACCTCGGTCAGAGATAAGATCTTTCCTGAGCTTCGACTTCAACAGAAGATAGGATCTACTTCAACCTCGGTTGGAGATAAGATCTCTTCCGAGCTTCAACTTCAATAGAAGATAGGATCTCCTTCAACCTCGACTGGAGATAAGATCTCCACCGAGTCTTAACCTCAACAAGAGATAAGATCTTTTTCAACCTCGATTGGAGATAAGATCTTCCCCGAGCTTCAACTTCAAAGAAGATAGGATCTACTTCAACCTCGACTGGAGATAAGATCTCCTCCGAGCTTCAACTTCAATAGGAGATAAGATCTCCTTCAACCTCGACTGAAGATAAAATCTCCCCCAAGCCTCAACCTCAATAGAAGATAAGATCTCCTTCAACCTCGACTGAAGATAAGATCTCCTCCGAGCTTCAATCTCAATAGGAGATAAGATCTTCTTCAATCTCAGCTGGAGATAAGATCTTTCCCAAACCTTAACCTCAATAGGAGATAGAATCTCCTTCAATCTCGACTGAAGATAAGATCTCCTCCGAGCTTCGACTTCAACAGAAGATAAGGTCTCCCTCAAGCTTCAACCTCGATGGATGTAGTGCCCAAAAAAAAACTTTGGCAGTCATCTTTTTTGTACTCCCTTTCTTTGAATTTTGAACTTGGGAGTGGAGAGACTAGTGTTGGGGATAAATCCGCTCCCGCCGAAGTCCAATCTGATGCTTAGTCTAATGTAACTAGTAATCATGGAAGAGCTTTAATCGAAAATTTTTTCTTCAGTAGTCAAACTCCTCCAATGATCGAGCTACTTCAATAGCCGAACCCCTTCCGGACTCCTCCAATGGCCAAACTCCTCCAACGATCGAACCCCTCTCGGACTCCTCCAGCAGTCAAACTCCTTCCAAACTTCTCTATCAGTCGGACTCCTTTCGAACTTTTCCTTCAGTCAGACTCCTTCTGGACTTCTCGATCAGTCGAACTCCATTCGGATTCCTCCAGCAGATTACTTCGAGCTTTCAACTAGCATTCCTCCTGGATGATCCCCTCTAGCCATGTTCTATTACCGTTCATAATATTCTAGGCATCACCTAGCTCTGATACCAAATTATAGACCCATGATATCGCTCGAATGCCAATCATCCTTGACATCACAAGCATCGATATCATGTTGCGGAAGCTCCTGATCTTTAGCATTAATCTGAAGGAATCTATGATGTTCTCTATGGGCAGCAAACTATCGATCCTCCATCTGGATCTGTGATGGGGCACCTCCCTCCTTGGACTTGAGGGAGATGCCCCCTTCTCTAGGGCTTCTTCAAGAATCCTAGGGCGGCAACTCTAGAGAAGAGAAGAAAAGAGTTGAGGGAGAAAAGGTCTGTATTTCACAGCATTCACCATATTCTGAAACCCTAATACAACCTATGTATTTATACATAGCCATTAGGCCCAACCAAAAAACTTCTTGGCTAATCCAATACATGAAAGCACTCATCGAGCCCATGTACACCCATGCCTCCCATGCTCTCATCCTCTGGATCTAGACCTGACTCATATATGAATTAGCCTCCTTAAGACCTCTCAAACTAGGCCTTAAGACCCCTAGGATCTACCCAGATCCTAGCCTAAAACAGACCCTCGTGTAACTCTGCCCATGCACTGAGCCGGCTCAATCTCAGCACTGAGCCAGCTAAGTTCCACTGGGTTGGCTCAGTCTAAAATTGAGCTGGCCCAGTCTTGTGTCTGCCAGCAGTCCCGAATGCGCAGCTCTTTATTTTGCTTATGCTCTGAGACTTAGCCGACCCAGTTTTCGATAGAGCCAACTAACCTGTAAAAAATCTTCTTTCTGCAGTCTTGATTTCCTGGCTTTGGTTCCTTACTTTACCTTATGTCCTAGGTCTTCGAAGCACCAACCAAGCCCCTGAAATCTCCAGAGCCAACCCCCTGACTCCTCCTATGGCCTTCCAAGGCTTGGGAGCACCATAAATCCTCACAATCTCCACCTTGGTGCCCCCAAGTCTTGGCAAACCTCTCGGTAATGACCTCCTACACGATCCCGCTATCCCTGCACACTTGACATCCCCTTGTGCAATCATCGCCTCCGCTAATTCTCTTCAGCTATTGTGCATCCTTGAGGCCTTTGGGATGACCACCTCCACCGTTGAAGACCTGTGCTTGCTTCTCTACACCATCCTAGAATTATAGGATCCCTTTTGCTTAGCAACTGCATCGCTTTTCGTGGACTTCCCTGGAGAACCTGCAACATTTTTGTACTAGAACTCGCTGTAAATCCTGATATGGTCTCCTCAGAATTATGCCTATCCTCCTGCACATGCCGCTCCACCTGAAATTGTGCATCACCGATGCTGGTGCTAGAATATCGATCCTCCCGTACCCCTCTGCTCTGAACTCATGTTAAATTTCTCTCCAATTGTCAAGCCACCTCTCCAGAGCTCTACCTATATCCGAAGTCCACCTGATGCCATAGAAGCCGACTCTATTATCGAGCCCCTCGAGGCTAACCACTCAATGCTGCACTGCTGAGCCTGCCGTTGCACCTCGAACACCATCGCTGTCCCTTCGAATCCTCCACACTCCATAGACTCCTTCGAAGCCATCTCGGATACCTCCGCAACCCACGGGCACCTCCAAAATCCTAAAGCTCATCCAACTCTTCTGAATCTAGCAACTGAATCCTAGAAAATTTCATCCTAGTCCTTTCCTTCTATCCTTACACCAACCATCGCTTTAGTTGCGCTTGGAGAACCATCCTCCATCTGAACCGCAACTCTTCCTGGTGCTCTTGTAGAAGAAATCTGATCCATGATACTCTTGACTGCCTAAAACCTCCTGATGCTCCATGAGACCTCCTGACTCTCCCTGAGACCTCTTTCGATTTTCCTAAGAAGCCCCTGATACCATCTACTGAGATACACTCCTCAACTGCTGCACCACCGAGACTCTCTCAGCCCCGTGCCCCTAGGGTAGTGCTCCTGCAGCACTCCAATGCTCCCTGACTCATCTCTGCGCCATTCTATAGCCATCCAGTCCTGACCTACTAGACCTTCATGGATCATCCATCTCCATCACTCCCAAGGCTCCATAAATCCATGCTCTGATCGAACCGCTGAATACATCTCCGACTACTTTTCCTCCTTCCTGATACCGAAAGACGTATAGTCACTTCTTCAGCCTTCCTTCGACCATTATCCCTTAGAAAACCTCTCTTTAATAGTCCTACACTGCCCATCTTCCTAGAGAATCCTGATGCTCTCTACTGAGATACCTTCCTTGGCTGCTACATCGCCGAGCTTCTCTCAGTCCTGCATCTTCAGGGAAGCACTACTGCAGCACTCCAGCGCTCCCTACCTATCACATAACCATCATACACCCTGATCTTTCCACCAAGATCGATCAGCAAATCATGCACCAAATCCTTCCACCCTAAGAAAATTCCTTCCCATTAATCCTCTCAACCTTCGCCTTCAACCTACTACTCCCGGTTGGCCAAACCATAGTAATAATAAAGATAGATTTGAGACATACTGTGGAATCTTTGTGCAGATTTTTGATTTCACCTTGTATGACTTCTCCTTTCTTTCCATGCACCATCAGGCTCTGAAACTTGGCTTGATACCATATTGCCATCCACAACGTTTCAGGCATCACCTAGCTCTGATACCAAATTGTAGACCCAAGACATCGCTCGAACGCCAATCATCCTTGGCATCACAAGCACTGATATCATGTTGTAGAAGCTCCTGATCTTTAGCATTAACCTGAAGAAATTTGTGATGTTCTCTATGGGCAGCAAACCACTGATTCTCCACCTAGATCTATGATGAGGAGCCTCCCTCCTTGGGCTTGAGGTAGATGCCCCCTTCTTTAGGGCTTCTTCAAGAATCCTTGGGCGGCAACTTTAGAGAAGAGAAGAAGAAAGTTGAGGGAGAAAAGGTCTATATTCTATAGTATTCACCGCATTCTAAAATCCTAATACAACCTATATATTTATACATAGCCATTAAGTCTGACGAAAAAGCTTCCCAGCTAACCCAATACATGAAAGCACTCACTGAGCCCATGTCTCCCATGCTCTCATCCTTTGGATCTAGACCCGACCCATACATGAATTAGCCTCCTTAAGACCTCTCAAACCAAGCCTTAAGATCCCTAGGATCAACCCAGACCCTAGCCCAAAATAGACCCTCGCGTAACTCTACCCGCGCACTAAGCCAGCTCAGTCTCAGCACTGAGCCAGCTAAGTTCCACTGGGTTGGCTCAGTCTGAAATTAAGCCGGCCCAGTCCTGTGCCAAGCCAGCAATCCCGAACGTGTAGCTCTTTATTTTGCTTGTGCTTTGAGACTTAGCTTACCTAGTTTTGGACTGAGTCGGCTAACCTGCAAAAAATCTTCTTTCTATAGTCTTGATTTCTTGGCTTTAGTTTCTTGCTTCATCTTATGTTCCAAATCTCTGAAGCACCAACCAAGCCCCTAGAATCTCTAGAGCCAACCTTCTGACTCCTTTCGTGGCCTTCCAAGGCTTGGGAGGCCATAAATCCTCATATATTCTCTTTAGGAGTCCGAACTCCTCTGGAATTGATGTATGTCAAAGCTCTTCACCAACCGACGTCTGCTTCCTCCAAACTTTGATAATTAAATCTCGACGAATAGGCACATCATGATAATGAACACCTTTCTCCATAACAAACTCCATGTGGCTCCAAGCGACTCAATACGGATGGCTATGACCGTCACTATCAATCTACTACAGGCAGCGCTCCTTTCCATAATAAATCTCATGCGATCCTGAGCGGCCCGCTATCGGACGACTATGGCTATCACTATCAGTCTGCTACAAGCGACGCCCCTCTCTATAACAAGCCTCATGCAGCTCTGAGTGGCCAGCTACCGGATGGCTATGGCTATCACTATCAGTCTGCTCCGAACTCCATTTATAAAAGGGATCCTTCAGATATATTTTCTCTAACCTCTCTTTTTCTTTCCAAAACTTTGCTGAATTCTTTTCTGAGCACTTCATTTCTATTGACCAGAAGAGCTGACTTGATCATCGAAGGGTCCTGTCGGAGCCACCACCACTGACTCCAGATAGGATTTTGTTTTGCAGATCACCGACGGCGACCTCTTCTTTCTCAACTCCAGCTCGATCTGACGTCAACCAAATTTCGCACCAACAGATTCTCCTCCATGGTCAAGCCCTCCTCAAGAATATCTTTTTTGGTCAACCTCTTCCACTATTCGTTGGTTCACAACATCGAGACCATGTCTTCATGCTCTAGGATCTCCTTACCATAGAACTGTGTCATTACCAATGGATCATAGGACAAGGACAACGAGCATAATAGAAGAAATGATTAATCTTCTTCCTCCATCTTCACCCCAATATTCAGAAACTCATTGCATATTTGGTCAAACTTTTGGATGTGAATCAAGACATCTCCGTCTTCCTGCATCCGAAGGCTGTACAGTCTCTTCTTCAACATCAGCTTGTTGCACATATTCTTGCCCATATATATGATTTGCAACTTTGACCACAAACCTCTCAAGGTCCTCTCCTCTAAGATTGAATAGAGTGCCGCATCTTCCAAGCATTCTCTAATCAAAGAGTAGGCCTTCTTTTTCAGGAACATCCACCAACGATCTGACATCCCTTCAGGCTTCTCTTCGAATGTGTGATCCAAGTCAGCTTGAACTAGAAGATCTTCCACATGAACTTTCCTTGTAGAAAAGTTTCTTTTCCCATTGAACTTCTCAAAATCAACCTTCACATCACTTTCCATGGCTAGATCCAAGGCCAAAACATAATTCAAAATCCAAAAAATTTAAGAAATACCTTGACAGGACCTTGTTGAATTCGCAGCATCTAAAGATCTTCAACTTTCCAGCATCTTCTCCTCCTTCCACATAACTCAGGCTCTGATACCATTGGTTATGAATTATTTTCGAATCTATGAAAATTCTTGTACCTTATACCAATCTTGAGAAAATAAGTTGGAGATGATAGCAAGCAAGATGAAGATCAGATGATTGGTAGCTTATTTGGATGGCAGCAAAGAGATAGAGAGAAGAAGCTAGGATTTTAAGAAAAAAAAAATTTCTATTCCACTCATAAAAAAATATTACATATACAAAATATATATAGACATCCTAAGCCAACATGACTCAATCCTAAAAAAATTTTCTAGACTAACTCATACATGAAAGCACTCACCCAAGCCCATGTATTTCAATATAGCAAAACCTTGGCTAGGATAATCCATCAGATGGATTTGATATTTTAAAATATAACATGGACAACCTGATCAAAGTTGATAGTTGATCTTTAAGATGTTCTATGAGTATTTTGGTCAAAAAAATGAATTATATGAAAACTATATCAACATGATTCTAAAGATATTATTCTACACATTCGACCTATCCGGCCATCGGATATTATTGCTAAATGATCACTTCGACTGGTATAAAAATTTATTCTTGTACTATCAACTTAGGTTCAGACCTATAAAATCACATATATTAGAGTCCACGATCTGATCAGATAGTTGATCAATGATTAAGAATCATTCTAGGGTTAAACGATTAATAGGATTGATGTTTAACCTAGTACAAATATTGCAAGAGGATAGATTAGCAATTCAATTGCTAATTAACTTAATTTAATTAAGCCAAAGGACTAAGATTAAGTATAATTAAATATAATTTTATTAGATTTAGTTTGGACTTGATTGGATCAAGTCCAATTAGTTTATTAGATAAGCCAAGTGCAAGAAAGAACTAGTCCTAGTTCAACTAGGACTTGGGTCAATCTAATTTTTTAATTTAATTAAAAAATTAAATTAAAATTTAATCTAATTTAATCTAATTTAAATAAGTTTTTAATTAGTTTAGGATCTAATTCAATTGGATTGAATTTATTTTGGTTTGACTTGGTTTGAAAAATCATGTTTGAACAAGCCAAAATAAGAATCCTAGTCATATTAGGATTCCATATCTTGTGCCACCTTGACCCCATGCCATTCTCCCTTTATTTTTGGCATTGAATCTCCTCTCCCCAGCCTTTCACACCTATTCTCTCTCCCTCTCTCTCTCTTATTTGGAATAAGTTATGGACATTGGCTTAAAATGATAAGTTGTTATGGTTTGTTTGGATTCTATGTGATAGAATCCCAATAAACTTGGATTCCTTTCCTTGTGCCGCCCACATTTGATTTTTTTTCTTTATTTTTCATGATAAAAGAAGGCATTTTGTGCACCAATCTTAGATGGTCCATGGCATGGGATAAGGAGGGGGCACCCAAGTGTTGGGTGCCCCAACAACCTGCCTTATATTGACCTGCCTTGTCTAGAAATTTGATCTAGATAAGGCTCTTCCATAATTTATTATTTAAAAATAAATTTTTACTTAATTTTTTTGTAGAACATAGACCTTTAATAGAGGTTTTGGGTGTGTGAAAATCAGAGAAAAAAAATTCTTAGGCATTGGGTTTTCATAGACACCAATCTAGATGTCTAGGTGAGAGAAAAAAGAAGAAGAAGGTGGTCTTCTTCTAGGATTTCTTCCATACATCCTTTTCCCTCCTTTTGAGATTTATTTTTGAGAGTGTCTTAGATCTAAAATCTTCTTTTTCTTCTAATCCTTGGAGAGTCTAATTTTGAAAAGAGGGAAGCACGGGATCGATCATCGAAGAAAAATCAACACAGTACTAGCATACTGTGCTGATTTCTTACATCAAACTTTTGATCAGGATTCGTGGGCTCGTGTGGACATTTTCTAGAGATCAGATATGTGTGCGGCTTGGATCTCTATCCTTCAGCTCGTATTCAGTAAGTTAGAACATTCAACTTGCATAGGTAACAAAGATCTAATCTCCTATTACTTATATGATTCTGATCTAGTGTAGATCTATGTTGATGTGATCCATACTTATTGTTTCTTTTTATTTTTAATTTTTAATTTAATATCATGTCATAATAATATAATAGGATCTTAGATCTAGGGTATTCTCTAATTTTATAAATAAATATTAATTTATTTAGACTTTCGCTGCCTGATCTTGAAAAAGTTTCAAGATCTAGCCCTGAAACCCCAGATCTGGTTCCTTCAATTGGTATCAGAGCCTAGATTATTTATTACATGATTATTTATATATATTTAGATTATTAAACCTAAAATTAAAAATTAGATTACATGAATTGATTATAAGGTTGTCATGCTGTAAGGTTTATCCCTTATAGTGGAGAGATTGTCCTAGTTCATGTAGATCTACTTTTTATCATAAATTTATCAGATATGATCTAATTTTATTTATAATTTATTAGATTTAAAATAATTTTAGATCTAAAAATAAAAATTTTAGATTATACGAACTGCTATAAGATTGTTCTGCTGTAAGATTTATCTTTACAATAGAAAGGTTGTCCTAGTACGTGCTGATCTAAAATATTGATCATAAAATTTTAGATTAGATATAAGAGATTTTATGATCTAATTAAAAATATTTTAATCATTATAAATATGTTAGATTTGATCTAAGATAATTTATGATTGATTAGACTTGAAATTATTTTAATTACATGAACTTGTTTAGATTAGATCTAACGTACTTTCATGCTTATCTTTCTTGCATATTGATTATGAATCAAACATGCAACTTGATTGATAGAACCATATTGTAAAAATATTTTACAAACATGAAAATCATTTTTGAAAAGTCAAATCCCAACCCTCAGCCCAAAACTTAATTAAGAATTAAGAAGTTATTTGATTAGGATCTAGGATTGTGAATTGAAAATCCTAAGACACAAATCATAACACATTAGGTTAAATAGATTAGTAGAGATTAGGTCCATTAATTGAGTTAAACCTAGGGTTAGATTAAAGAATGGACTTAATTAGAGAATTGACTAAATCTAATCAATTATTATCTTAAATTAGGTCAAAGATTCTTTAGATCAATTACAATAGTTATAGTTGGTCAAGTCCATATCTTTAACAAGATCCAAGATGGACTTGATTCTTAGCTATATGATCTAGCACAAATTGTTAGGTTGATCTAATTGAAACTAATTAAATTAGTTGGTGTCTAAGATAAATCAGATCGGTGATCTTTAATTGGCAGCCTGCTTACCTGGCTATTTCTGATAGTGTCCAAGGTAAGCTTTGGCAAACCCTCTTATTGATCGAACTTACCTGACCTCTTGATGAGATTATGTTTTGATTGGATCACTTGACTATTCGAGCTTACCCATGTCAGCTAGATAAATCAGTATAACTAATTTAGGTACTCCTAGACCAGCCTATAAACGATCTCTCTTAAGCTGACTTGGTGAAGTTAGTGGGAGTATCATAAGACGCTGGTTCATCTGACCTTCTCTCTTCCTTAAATTAAAATCCTCTAGAATTATTAGGTCCTTAAAATGAAATAGTTATGTTGATAACTAGATCATAGCCTCCCATTAAGTAGATGATAATGGGTCCATCAGTTGGATAATCATTGGAGGCCCAAAGACTTGGTGCTTATCGACTGATAGAATTATCATTCATTATATAATTTCTTGGCTACATCTTTCTAAATGGTGGTTATGTTAGCCAACCAAAGTTGGGCCTAATCATTCATTAGTTAAATGGACCAAGTATAGTCATGTTAATGGTTGGATCTAACTAGACCTTTTCAATGGAGGCCAAAGTCTACTTATTAGGGACTGGGATAAAATTTAATTACTAAAAATTGTTTGGAGAAATAATTGGTTATGAACCTATCCTTAGATGTACATGGATTGACCAACCAAAGTTGGGCTTATGTGCAGTCTATGTGGATTCTACTATCTACTAAAAAATTAGGATAATTTTTTGAATTAGAGGTAGAGACTATCAATTCGAATAAAATAGTGGAAGAATCTTTTGATTAAAGTCTAAATCTTTAGGTTTAATAAATCAATTACTAATTAGGTTATGATTTTTCTTTGTGCAAATATGGCCACTTTTCAATCGCTCCAATCATTATTGGATAATGATAAGTTGATGGGATCCAACTTCGATAGCTGGTACTAAAAGTTGAAGATAGTCCTAGAGCATGAACGGATCCTATATATGTTGATAGATCCTGCACCTGAGAAGCTAGCTCTCCATGCACGTGGGACAATCAGAGATACTTATCAGAAGTGACTCAGTGATTAAATCATGGTGCGCTGCATTATGCTAGCTGCCATGAGCGATGAGTTCAATCATAGATTTAAGATGGCTCAGCTAAAGGACATGCTTCAAGTGTTGGAGGATTCTTTTGGCACACCTAATGACGTGAAAAGGCATAAGACTAGTAATGCCATCTTTAATGCTAAGATGCAAGATGGAGCTTCTGTCACTGATCATGTACTGTACATAATCGAGCTAATAGAGCGATTGAGCAAGCTTGGCTTTTTCTTGCATAAATAGCTTGGAAAGGATGCAATACTAAACTCACTTTCTAAGTCTTTTCTCCCATTCCTCACCCATTTCAAAATGACAAATCCTGAGGTAGAGTACCATGAGTTACTGGGATTGCTTCAGAACTTTGAGAAGGATCACCAACTCCATAAGAAGTCGGTAAACTTAGTGAGAGGTTCGTCTTTTGGTTCTCGACCCTTTAGGAAAGGAAAGAAGAAAGCAAAGAAGATGCAAGTTCAGACTGAAAAATCTGTGCAGGGCCAGATCAGAAAGATCAAGCTCGATAAGAGTCAAGTTGGATGCTTCTTTTGCAAGAAATGGGGGCACTGAAAAAGAAACTATCCTTAGTACATTGCCTTCCTAGATCCAAACAAGTAGAGAAAGAAACAAGCTATTGCTGGACAAGATATTTATATGATAACTCCTTGCAATTTCTCTATTTATGATATTACTGACTGGATATTGGATACCAATAGCCTTTACCATATTTATAATTCATTGCAGGAGATGCAAGTCAGTAGAAGATTCGAGCAAAGTGAAAGGTTCCTGAACGTTGGAGATGAAAGATCAGTTCTAGTTCTAGCTTTAGAAATCCTAAAACTTGTATTTGAGTCCTATACCGTTGTTCTTAGTAATTGTTATTTCTATCTCAGTTTATTTTTAAATATCATTTTTGTAGGCCTTCTAGCCAAAAATGATTATGAAATTTCAATAAAGAAATAAGTTTATAATATCATTATAAATGGTGTTACTATTTTCTATGAACATTCGAATAATGGTGTATATATACTATCACAACCTATTAACATAGTCTATTCAACTGGCAAGCATCTTAGATTAGATAGTGTATCAGATATCTACTTATGGCACTATAGGTTAGGTCATATAAACAAGAATAGGATAAAAAGATTGACTCAAGAAGAAATCCTCGAAGTTAGTGATTGTGAATCACTTCCAACCTATGAGTCCTATCTTCTTGGTAAAATGACCAAGTCATCTTTTACCGAAAAAGGTAAGAGAGCCATTGAGCCCTTAGATCTAGTATATAGTGATGTATGTGGACCAATGAGCATAGGTGCCAGAAATGGATATTTCTACTTCATCATTTTCATAGATGATCTATCTAGATATAGATATGTCTATTTGATGAAACATAAGTCGGATTCATTTGAAATGTTTAAATGATTTCAAAATAAAGTAGAAAAATAAACTAGAAAGAGTATTAAAACTCTTCAATCTGATCGAGGAAGAGAATACCTTTTTAGTGAGTTTCTTACATATCTAGGAGAGAATGAAATTCTCTCCCAATGGATTTTTTCAAAAACACCATAGCATAATGGTGTGTCTAAAAAGAGGAAGCAAACTCTGTTAGACATGATCCGATCCATGATGAGTTTTGTCAGCTTGCCGATATCCTTCTGAGATATGCACTCGAATCAGCTTGTTATCTATTAAATAGGATTCCAAGTAAGTCTATAATTAAGACTCCATATGAGATATGGATAGGGCATAAGCCAGCACTTTCACATCTTAGGGTTTGGGGGTGCTCGGCTTATGTCAAATGGTTAGCTATGATAAACTTGGACCTAGGTCTAATAAGGGCAAATTCATAGGATATTCAAAAGAGATCAAAGGATACTATTTCTACCATACTGATGAACAAAAGATGTTCATTAACTTTAAGGCAATCTTTTTGGAAAAAGAGTTCCTTGGTGAAGAAACTGTTGCCTCTAAGGTTGAACTTGATGAAGTTCAATAGGTAGAAAGATCGACATTTGTAGCTAAACCTTAATCAGATTTGATTAGATCAAATCTAGAGCCCAATATACCTGCATAATTAAGGCGTCTGATAGAGTACTACGGCAATCGAACAGATATTATGATTTCTTAGTCCAGAATGGTGATTCCATCGAACTCGATGAGAACGATGAGGATCCGATCACTTACATGGATGTGATGCAGAGAATCAATTTTGAAAAATGATTTGAGGCCATGAAGTTCGAAATAGAGTCCATGAAGGTCAACGATGTATGGACATTAGTTGACCCACCTAAAGGGGTTAAATCCATTAGGTGTAAGTGGATCTTCAAAAGAAAAAGGAGTGTAGATGGAAAGATAGAGACCTATAAAGTTCATCTGGTTGCTAAAAAATATCATCAATATTATGCTATTGACTATGATGAAACGTTCTCTCCTATGGCAGTGCTCAAATCCATTCGGATAATACTTACGATAGTTGTCCATCTAGATTATGAGATCTGATAGATGGATGTGAAGACAGTTTTCCTAAATGAAAAGCTGATTGAAGAAATGTATATGATATAACCTGAGGGCTTCACATCCATAGATGAGTCCAAGGTATGCAAGCTTTAGAGATCCATTTATAAATTAAAGCAGGCATCTCAGAGTTGGAACATGCAATTTGATAAGATGATCAAAATGTATGGCTTCGTTAAGAACAGAAAAGAGCGCTGCATTTATAAATGGGCAAATGGTCCAATTGTAGTATTCCTTATTGTTGGGGATAAACCCCGCTCCTACCGAACTCTAGTTCGATGCCTAGTCTAATGCAACCGATAGCCATGGAAGAGCTTCAACGGATGGATCTTAGCCGAACTCCTTCATCCGACTGAACTCCTCAGTGGCTGAGCTTCAGTCGAACTCCCGCGAGAGCCGAACTTCCTCCACGCTCTTCCAGTCAGATGCCTGTGGGAGCCGAACTTCCTCCAAGCTTTTCCTTCGGTCGGACTTCTTCAGGAGCTGGACTCCTCCCAGACATCCCCCTTCGACCAGTCGGACTCCTCAGTGGCCAAGCTCTTTCCAAACTCCCCAACGGTCGAGCCTTAGCCACACTCCTTCAGTCAGACTCCTACGAGAGTCGAACTCCCTCCGCGCTCTTTCAGTCAGATGACTATGGGAGCCGAACTTCCTCCAAGCTTCCCCTTCAGCCAGACTTTTTCAGGAGCCAGACTCCTTTCAGACATTCCCTTCGATCGAACTTCTTCAGGAGTCGAAGCCGGACTCCTCTCAAACATCTCCTTCAATCGGTCGGACTCCTCAGTGGCCGAGCTCTTTCCGAACTCCCCAATGGCTAAGCCTTAGCCACACTCCTCCAATCAGACGCTTATGAGAGCCAAACTCCCTCCGCACTCCTCCGATCGAACTCCTTCCAAGCTTCCCCTCGGCCAAACTCCTCTAGGAGTCCAAACTCCTTTGGAATTGATACATACCAAAGTCCACCGATCAATGCCTGCTTTCTCAAAGTCACGACTATTAAATCTGGATGAACTATCGCCATCAGTCTACCATAGGCGATGCGATCGGACGATATGGCCACCACTACTGACGATACCACTCTCTCTATAACCAGCCCCATACGGCCCACGACCCCTCAATATGGCTATCACTATTGTTAGATATATGTGCCCTAGAAGCTAGAATTGGCTGACACTTGTAATACACTTCTAGGGGGTTATTTTCTATCACATATGTGTATTTAGTGTCTGTGATACATCCTTTGAGTTAATGGTAATGATAATTTATATTTTCAAGAGTTAAAAATTTAAGAAATGAATAATCATTATTAACTCATAAAATGCTCCCGACCATAGGATCATCACGAAGATGGTGATTGATCCGGAAGGTTGGTGTACAATCGCTTCTCTTTAGTAGATGAGTCTTGAGTCTACGGTGTGGAGACACCAGAGCGAGAATATAGATACTCGTTAGAGAACGAGGGCACTGAGCGTGACCACCTCGAGTAGTCATTAGGAAGTCTACCTTCTCATCAATGATTGACTCGATGCTACAGTAGTGTGTCTGGTTCTTTAACCTGAGGTGCATCGGCAATTCACCTTGAGGGTATTATAGTTTGACTACACCATTACTCGGTCTCCTAGCCATATGGAACCCTGAGGTGTATGTTGGCTATAGCATGTTCATTGTAGGAACCGGATAGCATCAAGATGGAATCTATCTACCTCGGTGGTAGAGGAGCAGCCCTATGATGATCATGAGAATTAAGTCCTGAAGCCCATGGCCATGGTAGAGTGAAATAATAGAAAGAGTTTCTATTTAGCTTTTCACATTGGACCTGAATCGAATGATTACATCATATGACCGAAACTAAAGGTTTGACGAGTTCACCTAAACCCTAATCTGATCGGAGCTTAAGATAGAAGAACTTAATCATATAGGTAGCTGCACCAAGAGATTCACATTCAGCTCTGATGGGTTGCCACTATATACTGCTAGGTGTCACTGGTGGATTTTGGAAGCAATTAGAATAATTTAGATGATCGATCATTCTAGCTGTTCGAATCAGAAGGGCTTTGATCCATCGAAAGGAGTTTCGATGATGTTGATGATAGAGATCATGACATATCCCATTACCATATAGAACTAAACCTAACTGGGTCACATAAATAAGGGTTTGAATCTGATAATCATCAATTGAACTGATCCAGTTCAATTGATTTGAATGAGATTCAATTAGGTTCAAAAAAATCATGCTAGCACTTGATTGAACCTAACGTTCTTCTTTTACTATCATAAATAATTGTCCTGACTGAGCCAAAAGAATTTGTGCTCATTTAGAGGCCTTCACTTTGTCTAACTAAAGCTTATCCAAGTTAGAAAAAGTTGTCTTATGTTGTAAGACAATACCTGCCATTTTTGGTCACCTACCATTTCTCGTCCTTTGACTTTGGTCAAAAGTTGACCTTTGACTGTCAAATGTTGACCATTGATACTTTGACTTTTGTCCACGTGTCATGCACCTATTGGAGGGCTGGTGGGGGCTTGTCCCCCTGCCAGAACCTAGCAAGGAGGAGGGCGCATGCCACCTTTGGCATGTGCCCAAGCTGGAGGCGCCCAGGAGTCCCTGTTGGACAGGGACTCCATCTTCTTTTTGGATTTCGATTAGAGTTCTCCTAAGAGCCAACTTTGATGGGTCTTAGGCACCATCTAAGGAGGAATCCAGAGGACTCTATTTCCACCAATCAGATTTAGATCTAATTTCATAAAGGGTTGTGATTGGTTGGGAAGAAGAGGAGTTGGATCACGCTTAGTCTATAAATAAGACCCTGCGCCCAACTCAAAGAGCATCACAATTCTCCATGCCCCAAGGCTGCTTCTCCTCTCCTCCTCCACATCAAAGCACCTTCTCCCTCTCCTCTCCATATCCAAAGAGGTTTGGATTCTTGGTTGGTGCAATCTAGATTAGAGAAAGGCGACTGAAAGCTAAAAGACTGCGCTGCTGCAAAGGATGACTGCTGATCATCGAAAGGTGTTTTGAAGATCCTCCAGATCAGATTCAGATCTAATTTTTGGAGATGCGATAGAGAAGAAGAGGATCTCTAGATCCAGCTTGAGTGGATACCAGTAGAGAAAAGGCACTTGCGTGGCTAGATCCAGAACCTTCCACTGCTTACAGGATCATCAACGGGTAATAGGATTACCCACTTCAAGGTAAATTAAATTTAATTTAATTTTTTAAAATTTATTTTAATTTTTAAAATAATAAGAATTAGATCTAAAATATCTCAAATCAAATTAAGATTAAAGAAAAAAAATTTAAAATATATCTCTTGATCTGATCAGATCTGAATGAATCTGCCGAAAATTGGATTTTTCTTCAATTGGTATCGAGCCAAGGTTCTAAAAGTATGACTGCTAATTTAGTTATCGAGAAAATCTGAGAAATTAGTTTCAATGTTAGAACATGAGATTTAGTTAAACTAAAAGACAATAAAATGGAATATAAGTGATCTGACAAAATAGATTCAAAAAATTAAAATTAAGTTGATCAGAATAGAAATCGATATATGACTAGTTCTTAATAGAATTCTATAGAATAGCTTGTAATGGTTTTTATTTAATTTGATAAATAATATTTTAGATTTATTTATTTACTATTTTTTGAATTATATAATTATTATAATAACATCTAAAAAATAATAAATAAAATTATTTAATTTTTAAACATCATATGAGATATGATTGATGCAATGTCTTAAGACTAGTTGTAGAATTAGTTCTACATAGTTGTCTAGATTAGAATTTATTTTTGATTAGATTAATTTAAATCTAATTTTTAGATTATTATGAGATAACTTAGATCTAAAAATATGCATGATTCGATACATGAGAGTGTATGCAAAATATGCCATGATTAGATCTATTATTATATATATGAGATTATGTATATAGATTAAAATAGTTAATAGTAGTTGATATTGTCATGTCTCTGATTAAGGTGTTCCTCTTGACCATCCGATCATAAGAACGAGAAAGGGTTTAAAGGCCCTTCCTCCATCCTATCGACATGGTGGTATGAGTTAGGGTACTGATGACCGTATACTGTCCGTGAATCAGAATCTTATATAACTTTCTAGCTTCTACTGAAACCCTAGATCCTGAAACCCAAGATTTTATTATGCTATATTTTATTTATGAAATCCTACTTAATTAAAAATTAAGATTATAGAATGTTAATTAGGTCTAAAATTGAGAATTTTAGATCTAGATATTTATATAATACTGGGTTCGGACTTGGGAGCTAATTAGGTCTAAGCGGTTGATCAAACCGAATCAAGAGGTTGGTTAGATGGGATTCAACATGCTTAAATTTGTAACCACAGTATGCTATTACTAGAGAGATTAAGTCTGGATCAAGATCGAGTCATGATCAAGCAAGACCTAATTAGGTCAGTATAAGAGCCTGGATTGTACTAATACCCAATTGGTATCTGGATCAAAATTTGGTGTCTAAGGTAAGTTTGGCACATACGAATATACGACTATTTATTAATTAGAAGCTACTCGACCTGAATGCGTTCTTGTATGAGTTAATGGCATATTCCCTTCCACCGATCTCACTTACCTGGCCATATCTGTTGACACAGTTCTGAGTCTAGGGGTCAATAATTTGAGCTAATCCATGCTACTAGGTTAGTCATAATTGTTATGACTATGATTAAGTCTAGTTTAAAGAGACCTGAATCAATTCTCCCTAAGAAAAGATTAAGTCTAAGGTCTTCCACCATTGTAGATGTGCGGATCCTTTCCGAGGTTGATTGTTCTCAACTGAATACAGTGGCTCAGTTCCACCGGGAAGACACAACCATATCTATTAGGCATTGGATGCTATAGGCTGGAGGATGAGTTGGGCTCAATATTCTAGATACAGTGAGAGACTCAATTAGAAATCCAGTCTGTGCAAATGCTGGGTCTGACTTAACTAAGGAGTGGATCAATAATCCAGATACGGTGAGATTCATAAATTAGAGACCAAGTTTGGATGCACCATGATTAGAGAATCATTGAACAAGAGTTGTTCACTCATTGGCTAACCCATCACCAATAACTGTTAGGTGAGGTGATGAGTCAGTTGGTGAGACCGCACCACCCACTAGAAATCATTAATTATGGAGATTTTTGCATCTCTACAGAGAAAGTGTAGGGATCCGAGAAAATAGTGGAAGCTAATTTATTTAAAAAATAAAAATCTCTAAATAAATTTTTGGTCAAATTATAATTACAAGTATCTAACTAGAATCTTTGACTCTCTACAGAAAAATGTCTGGGTCCAACCCATTAGCACATATCTTAGACACACACATACTGATCGGATCTAATTATAAAGATTGGCTCAGGAACTACAAAATCATTTTGGGTTTTGAGAAGTTAACCCATGTTTGGACCAGGATCCTCCCATCTTACAGCCCATCCGTCCACTGAACAGAGAGCGTCTCTAGAAGAAATGTGATAAGACGAAGTAATAATAAGGCCAGATATTATAAGTTGGGCTCGATGTCTGATGAGCTCCAGCGCCAACATGAAGATATCGGGACTGCTCATCAAATGTTGGCTCACCTGCAGGAGATGTTTGGTGAACAGAGTCGCACAGCCAAGTATCAGATCATGAAATAACTTTTTAAGGCCAAGATGCGTGATGGGCAGTAAGTCCAAAATCACTATCTAATGATGATCAAGGACATGGAAGAGCTTGAGAAGCTCGGTGTGAAGTTAGACTTAGATCTACAGAATGATATTATTCTGCAATCCTTGCACTGATGCTATGGGCAATTCATCATGAATTAACCACACATGCCAATAAACTTCAAAATTCCCTTGGCCATTAATATAATATGCTGGTCACCGCTAGAGCTTTTCTATGAAAAGATTCTAAAGGCCAAATTCTTTGCTATGGAACGGACTTTCTTCCAAAAGAAAGTCTATGAAAAGGAAAAAGAAAGTCTGTGAAAAAGCAGAAGATGAGAGAAATAAAGAAGAAGAAGGCAGAGCCGAAGAAAGGCAACTGTCAAAGGATAGTATTTCCACTTAACAACAGCGACGGCCACGTCGAAGCGGAACTGCCCTACTTACCTAGCCACCCTGAAAACAAAAGGAAGGTCCTTCTGAAGCGTCACTGCCACTCGTTATTAGAGTCTAAACCTTTGAACAGTTGCTTCTGCATCTAAGCTTCGGGTGCCTCCTGACTCTGTCATCAGTGCTCATCTGTGCCACTTCCATGCAGGAGTCTTGAGGATAGCAGGAGGCTTGAAGAGAATGGCAGAATGAATCCTACACATTGCGTAATGGAGCAAGAGTTGGCCTGCTGGGTGGTCGGGAACATACCCTCTTCGATTACCAATCATGGTTTAGACTTAGTTTTGAAAAGATGTTTATTATGTGCTATAGCTACGCAGAAATTTGATTTTATTTTCATATAGCACTAGCGAAGGCTATGTGATTACCTTCTTTAAGGACCATTTATAACAGTGTCTTTATGAAAAAGATAAAAACTTGCATATGGTTTGTCTTATTAACGATCTTTATCAGCTACATATTGATGTACCTATTCTAACTATCGACAAAACGTGAATGCCAAACAACCTAGATGGAAGTCCAAGCGAACCACGATATGTATGGCACCTAAGATTACGTCATTATAGCGAGAAGATAGGATCAACAATTGGGAGAAAAATGGAGATTAAGTACCCATTGCACTTCTAGTGCTGGAGACCATATCCAACTTGTGAAACTTGTCTTCAAGGCAAAATACAAACTTCTTTTGTAGGAACATGGGAGCCGGGCCATAGTATCTTCTCTTGCACCCTACGTACATACTCGATGTGTGCGACCCATTTGGATGTGCGGCTAGAGGCCAATTTTGTCAACTTCTATTATCTTTACGATGATTGCTATCGTAGGTATGGTTAATGTCCTAGCTTATGAGAACACAGAGTGGAACTTTTTTGAACAAAGTTCAAAGGAATTCAGACATGAAGTAGAAAACAAATTGAAAAACCCATTAGAGGTTCTTCGATCAGATTCGAGGAGGTGAATACCTTAAGCCCAGACAATTTTTCCTAGACTATCTCAAGATAATGACATACTCTTTAATGGACTCCACAGTGAAACACCTCAACTCAACAAGAATTTCAGAATTGGATAGAAATCAATCCTATTCAGATATGGTCGATTCTATGATTGAGTTCACAAGAACCTTCCTGATTTCTTTGGGACATTCTCTATTCAACTCAATTTATCTACTGAATAAGGGTTCTCTCTAAGATTGTTCCTACCACACCGTATGAGATATGGCATGGTAAGAACCAAGTCTCGAGATCTATCCTCAGAATTTGGGGTTGTTCGGCTCTTGTCAAAGACAACAAGCAGACAAGGTTAGAGTTTAGGCCTTTAAGAGCTCGATTCATAGTGCACTTGGAAGTATCCTGTATTGAAGATGTCAGTTGGATATATAATTGATTATACTTCCATAGAGAAGGAAATGTGGATTGTTGGTCAACATGCTCTTTCTTTGAAAAATATTTATTCAAGATAGCGGCATAGAAAGCAGATTAAAGCTTTTGATGAGAAAGTCTCACAAGTACAACGAGCTAAGGACCAATTGGAACCAAATCAGGTTGAGCCAATAAGAACACTACCTCCTCCACCTCGTAGATCGGAAAAGAGTTTCCCATCCCCCTGAAAGATACTTAGGTATTATTTCAGAGGAAGTAGAGGAAAATGTTCCTCGTAGGTAATGGTGCTCATGGTGATGATCCCAAAACCTACAACGAGGCGATATCAGATATCGACTCCGAGAAATGGCTTAGAGGCAATGCAGTCAGAAATTGACTCGATGCACTCAAACCAAGTCTGGACCTTGGTAGATCCACCAGAAGGTATAGTACCTATTGGGTGTAAATGGATCTTCAAGAGAAAGATTGGTGCAGATGGGAAATGTGGAGACATTCAAGGCTAGACTAGTGGCAAAAGGTTATAGTCAACGCGAAGGCATTGACTATCAGGATACCTTTTTCCCAGTGGCTATGCTAAAATCCATCCGCACATTGCTTGCCGTTGCAGCCTATTTCGATTATGAAATATGGCAAATGGACGTGAAAACGGCATTCCTTAAATGGATATCTTGAGGAAGATATCTATATGGAACAGCCGCTAGGTTTCACATCCAGTGATACTGATCACAAGGTTTGCAAGCTGCAAAGGTCCATATATGGACTTAAGCAAGCATCTCGGAGCTGGAACACTCGTTTCAATGATGTGATCAAAAAAGTTTGGTTTCATCAAAAATGAAGAGGAACCATGTGTTTTCAAAAAGGTCAGTGGGAGCGCTGTTGTCTTCCTCGTATTGTACGTGGATGACATCCTCCTTATTGGGAATGATATTCCCATGTTGACAACAGTCAAATTATGGTTGTCCAAGGAATTCTCCATGAAAGACCTAGGTGAAGCATCCTTTATTCTAGGAATTAAGGTCTATAGGGATAGACCGAATAGGATGCTAGGACTTTCACAGAAGATGTACATAGAGGAAGTACTAAAGAGGTTTAGTATGGAAAACTCTAAGAGGGGATTAATACCCTTCAGACATGGTATTCATCTTTCCAAGAAGATGTGCCCTAGCACACCTGAGGAAATAGAACGCATGAGCAAGATCCCTTATGCTTCTGCAATAGGGAGCCTCATGTATGCCATGCTATGTACACGACCTGATATAGCCCATGCTGTGAGTGTCACAAGCAGATATCAGTCAAATCCAGGTGAAGAACACTGGACTTCTGTGAAATGTATCCTTAAGTACTTGAGAAGAACTAAGGATATGATGTTGGTCTTTGGTAATGGAGAACTCCAAGTCCAGGGATACACAGACTCGGATTTCATGTCCGATATAGATGATCGAAAGTCGACATCTGGGAGTCTGTTTGTGTGCAATGGTGGTGCTGTCAGCTGGAAGAGTTCCAAGCAAACTGTGATAGCAGATTCCACCATGGAAGCAGAATATATCGCTGCATCAGAGGCTGCGAAGGAAGCATTCTGGTACAAGAAGTTTGCTGCAGAAATTGGAGTAATGCCATCAGATGCCATTCCTCTATACTGCGACAATAATGGCGCCATAGCCCTTGCTAAGGAGCCGAGGTCTCACCAAAAATCCAAGCACATTGAGCGGCGATACCACCTCATCCGCGATTACCTCGAGAAGGGTTACGTCGAGGTCAAGAGAGTCAACTCCACAGATAATGTGGCAGACCCACTTACAAAGCCGTTGGGCCAGCAGAAGATCGAAGCCCACCTTGAGAAGATGGGACTTAGACTTGTAGCCAATTGGCTTTAGGACAAGTGGGAGATTGTTAGATATATGTGCCCTAGAAGCCAGAATTGGCTGACACTTGTAATACACTTCTAGGGGCAAAATTATAATTTTGACTATAATCAATAAAATGGGTTATTTTCTATCACATATGTGTATTTAGTGTCTGTGATACATCCTTTGAGTTAATGGTAATGATAATTCATATTTTCAAGAGTTGAAAATTTAAGACATGAATAATCATTATTAACTCATAAAATGCTCCCGACCATAGGATCATCACGAGGATGGTGATTGATCCGGAAGGTTGGTGTACAATCGCTTCTCTTTAGTAGATGAGTCTTGAGTCTACGGTGTGGAGACACCGGAGCGAGAGTACAGGTACTCGTTAGAGAACGAGGGCACTGAGCGTGACCACCTCGAGTAGTCATTAGGGAAGTCTACCTTCTCGTCAATGACTGACTCGATGCTGCAGTAGTGTGTCTGGTTCTTTGACCTGAGGATGCATCGGCAGTTCACCTTGAGGGTGTTATAGTTTGACTACACCATTACTCGGTCTCCTAGCCATATGGAACCCTGAGGTGTATGTTGGCTATAGCATGTTCATTGTAGGAACTGGATTGCATCAAGATGGAATCTATCTACCTCGGTGGTAGAGGAGCAGCCCTATGATATGATCATGAGAATCAAGTCCAGAAGCCCATGGCCATGGCAGAGTGAAATAATAGAAAGAGTTTCTATTTAGATTTTCACATTGGACTCGAATCGAATGATTACATCATATGACAGAGACTAGGGTTTGACGAGTTCACCTTAACCCTAATCTGATCGGGGCTCAAGATAGAAGAACTTAATCACACAGGTAGCTGCACCAAGAGGTTCGCATTCAGCTCTGATGGGTTGCCACCATATACTGCTAGGTGTCACTGGTGGATTTTGGGAGCAATTAGAATGATTTAGATGATCGATCATTCTAGCTGTTCGAATCAGAAGAGTTCTGATCCATCGAAAGGAGTTTCGATGATGTCGATGATAGAGATCATGACATATCCCATTACCATACAGAACTGAACCTAACTGGGTCACACAAACAAGGGTTTGAATCTGGTGATCATCAATTGAACTGATCTAGTTCAATTGATCTGAATGAGATTCAATTAGGTTCAAGGAAAATCGTGCTAGCACTCGATTGAACCTAACGTTCTTCTTTTACTATCATAAATAAGTTGTCCTGACTGAGCCAAAGGAGTTTGTGCTCAATCAGAGGCCTTCATATGGTCTGACTGGAGGTTGTCCAAGTCAGAAAAGGTTGTCTTATTTTGTAAGACATTACCTGCCATTTTTGGTCACCTGCCATTTCTTGTTCTTTGACTTTGGTCAAAAGTCTACCTTTGACTGGTCAAATGTTGACCATTGATACTTTGACTTTTGACCACATGTCATGCACCTATTGGGAGAGCTGGTGGGGGCCTTGTCCCCCTGCCAGAACCTGGCAAGGAGGAGGGCGCACGCCACCCTTGGCGTGTGCCCAAGTTGGAGGCGCCTAGGAGTCCTTGTTGGACAAGGGACTCCATCTCCTTTTTGGATTCCAATTAGAGTTCTCCTAAGAACCAACTTTGACTGGTCTTAGGCGCCCTCTAAGGAGGAATCCAGGGGACTCTATTTCCACCAATCAGATTTAGATCTGATTTCACAAAGGGTTGTGATTGGTTGGGAAGAAGAGGAGTTGGATCACGCTTAGTCTATAAATAAGACCCTGCGCCCAACTCAAAGAGAATCACAATTCCCATGCCCCAAGGCTGCCTTCTCCTCTCCTTCCTCCATGCCAAAGCACCTTCTCCCTCTCCTCTCCACGTCCAAAAGAGTTTTGGATTCTTGGTTGGTGCAATTCAGATCAAGAGAAAGGCGATCAAAAGCAAGAAGGCTGCGCTGCTGCAAAGGACGACTGCTGATCTTCAAAAGGAGTTTTGAAGATCCTCCAGATCAGATCCAGATCTAATTTTTGGAGACATGTGATAGAGAAGAAGAGGATCTCCAGATCCAAGCCTGAGTGGATACCGGTAGAGGCCAGGCACTTGCGTGGCTAGATCCAGAACCTTCCGCTGCTTATCAGGATCATCAACAGGGTAATAGGATTACCCAAACTTCAAGGTAAATTAAATTTGATTTAATTTATCTTATTTTATTTTAATTATTAAAATAATAAAAATCAGATCTAAAATATCAAGATCTGATTAGATCAAAGAAAAAAAATTTTTGAAATATATCTCTTGATCTGATCAGATCTGAATAAACCTGATAAATCTGGATTTCCCTTCAACTACGTATAGACCAGAGCTGAAAGGTAATCGCTCCGGACGGGATTTTATTTTGCAGGTCCTCGATGGCGACCTCGTCCACCTCCACTCCAGCTAGATCTAGCGATGACCAGATTCTGCACCAACAGATTTGGCGCTAGAAGGAGGGCCACCTCTATTCTTGAGGTGTTCTTGAGGGCCCCTTATTCTTAAAGGAGTGCTCGATGATGATCTCTCTCTAGAGATCTCCTTCCTTCCTCTCTAGAGTTCTTTTTCAAGAGAAAATACCTCCTAGGAGAGCTTCGATCCGACGACCGACGGCCTCCATGGCCCGATCCCGTCTAGATCCATCTGCTCCTGCTTCAGCTCCGGCAACTCAGATTCCACCTATACCCATGATAGATGTGGAGCAGTTCAATCTGCTTGTCCGACAGGTCCGTGGCCTCATGAAGGCAATGCGGGCAATGCAGCAGCCTCCGACGGTGACTCCACCAGAAAATCCACCATCCAAATGTCGAAAACCGACCCCAAGGAAGAATACTCGGGCCGACATACCCGCCGCCCCTTGGAAAGGAAAATAAAGGGTCGAGGATCCATGTTCGGATCAAGGTTCTTCTCTAGGGAAGACCTTCCCCATTTGTAGCCAAAAGTTCCCCAAGATCTGCAACCAAGATGATGCCCTCGATCACAGACTACGGGAGATGGATCGACGAATTAAAGAGCTCAGCCACATTGCCCTGGCTCATCATGCCAATGTCCGCACCGATCCTTCTTTCTCCCTTTGAATTATACAAGAGCCCATCCTGCCAAACTTTGAGCTCCCTCAATTCAAAAGCTACGATGGAACTTCTGATCCAGTTGATCATCTAGAGATCTTCTAGACCATGATGCTACTCCACGATGCTTCAGACGCCATACTGTGCCGAGCCTTCCCATCTACCTTAAAGGGAGAAGCTAGAAACTAGTACTTGGCATTGAAGTCAGGTGCGATCTTCTCTTTTGACCAGATAAGCTATCAGTTCGTGGCCCACTTCATCAGCAGCCTGAAGGAAAATCTAGATTTTTTGAATCAGGTTCGTTCAGATCTGATTGGATCGAGAGGTATATTTCAAAAATTTCCTCTTAGATCCTAGTCAGATCTGACACTTTTTAGATCTGATTTATAATTTGATAATTAAGAAAATAAAATTAAATTAATTTTGAATTAATTTTACCTTGATTCTAGGTAATCTGATTATCCGTTCATGATCCTATCGAAGCTCTGAGATTTTGGATCTACCCACGCAAGCATCTGGCCTCTACCAGTCTCCACTCAGGCTGGATCTGGAGATCTTCTCCTTCTTTTTTTTCTCCAAAAATCAGATCTGGATTTGATTTGGAGGATCTTCAAAACTTCTTCTGAAGGTCACCCGTCGTCTCTGCAGCAATGCTGCCTTCTTTCCTTTTCGTCAGCCTTTTCTTGTCTGACTCGCACTAATCTGAAGACCCAACTTCCTTAGGTGTGTAGAGGAGAGAGAGGGCTAGACGGTGACGTAGAGGAGGAAGAGGGACAGCCTTGGGGTGTGGGCTAAGAGGAACTCTTTTTTTTTAAAAGTGGGTCCAGATAGGGTCTATTTATAGACTTTGCTGCGCCATGCAGTGCTGCATCACCCTGGCAAATCACGTTGCTTCGTTCATTTAGATCTAAATATGATTGATGGCATGACATCACCTGATCCAATCAGATGAGAGACCCATAGATTCATCCGAAGGTGGCGCCTAAGACTGGTCAAAGTCTATAGGTGAGGGTCACCTAGTTTCAATCCAAGAAGCAACCTGGAGTCCCATCCATATGGGACTCCAGCATCCCTACCCATGGGCGCATGCCATCCTAGGCATGTGCCCCCTTTCTTTCCAATTTCTAGAGAGGGGACAAGCCCCTATCTACTCTACAATAAGTGCATGACACATGGGCAGATGTCCAAGGGTCAAAGGTCAATGTTTGACTAGGTCAAAGTACAAGAATTAGTAGGTGACGGAAAATGGTAGGTGTTGTCTTAAATTTATCTCATAAATTAAGACAACCTTTTTCTAACTTGGACAAGCCCCAGTCAGTCTAGGTAAAGGTACCTGAGTGAGCACAAACTCATTTGGCTCAGTCGAGACAACTTTTAATGATAAGAAAAAAAAGGAGAACGTTAAGCTCAATCATGTGCTAGCACAATTTTCTTGAACCTAATTGAATCTTATTCAAATCAACTAAACTAGGTTAGTCCAATTGATGATATCCAGATCCAAACCCTTGTTTGTGTGATCCAGTTAGGTTCAATTCTGTATGGTAATGGGACATGTCATGATCTCCATCATCGACATCATCGAAACTCCTTTCAATGAATCAGATCTCTTCTGATTCAGATAACTTAGAATCATCGATCATTTAAATCATTCTAGTTGCTTCCAAAATCCACCAATGACATCTAGTAGTATATGGTGGCAATCCATCAAAACTAAAAATGAACCTCTCGGTACAGCTACTTGTGTGATTAAGTTCTTCTATCTTGAGCCCCGATCAGATTAGGGTTAAGGTGAACTCGTCAAACCCTAATTTCTATCATATGATTTAATCATTCGATTCAAGTCCAATGTAAAAACCTTAATAGAAACTCTTTCTATTATTTCACATTCTGCCATGGCCATGGGCTTATGGACTTGATTCTCATGATTATCATAAGGCCGCTCCTCATCCATCGAGGTAGATAGATTTTATCTTGATGCAATCCAATTCCTACAATGAACATGCTATAGCCAACATACACCTCAGGGTTCTAAATGGCTAGGAGACCGAGTCATGGTGTAGTCAAACTATAACACCCTCAAGGTGAACTACCGATGCACCTCAGATCAAAAAACCAGACACGCCACTGCAGCATTGAGTTAGTTATCGATGAGAAGGTAGACTTTCTTATGACTACTCGAGGTGGTCACGTTCAGTGCCCTCATTCTCTAATGAGTATCTGTACTCTCGCTCTGGTATCTCTATACCATAGATCAAGACTTATCTACTATAAAGAAGTAATTGTACACTAATCTTTTGGATCAATCACCATCCTCATAATGATCCTACGGTTAGGAGCATTTTATGAGTTAATAATGAAAATTCTTGTCTTAAATTTTCAACTCTTGAAAATAAGAATTATCATTATCATTAACTCAAGAAATGTATCACAGACACTAAATACACATATGTGATAGAAAATAATCTATTTTATTATTTATAGTCAAAATTATAATTTTGTCCTTAGAAGTGTATTACAAGTGTCAGCTAATTTTGGCTTCTAGGGCACACATATCTAACAAACTCCCACTTGACCTAAAGCCAATTGGCTACAAATCTAAATCCCATCTTCTCAAGATGGGCTTCGATCTTCTGCTGGCCCAACGACTTTGTAAGTGGGTCCGCCGCATTATTTGTGGAGTCGACTCTCTTGACCTCGACGTAACCCTTCTCGAGGTAATCATGGATGAGATGGTATCACCACTCGATGTGCTTGGATTTCTTGTGAAACCTTGGCTCCTTAGCAAGGGCTATGGCACCATTATTGTTGCAGTATAGAGGAATGGCATCTGATGGCATCACTCCAATCTCTGTGACAAACTTCTTGTACTAGAATAACTTCTTTGCAGCTTCTGACATAGCGATGTATTCTGCTTCCATGGTGGAATCTGCTATCACTGTCTGCTTGAAACTTTTCCAACTGACAGCTCCAGTATTGCACAAAAATAGACTCCCAGTTGTCGACTTTCAATCATCTACATCAGACATAAAGTCTGAGTCTGTATACCCCTGGACTTGGAGTTCTTCATTGCCAATGACCAACAACATATCTTTAGTTCTTCTTAAGTACTTAAGGATATATTTCATAGAAGTCCAGTGTTCTTCATCTGAATTTGACTGATATCTGCTCGTGACACACACAGCATGGGCAATATCAGGTCATGTACATAACATGGCATATATGAGGCTCCTTATTGCTGAAGCATAAGGGATCTTGCTCATGCATTCTATTTTCTTAGGTGTGCTGGGGCACATCTTCTTGGAAAGATGAATGCCATGCCTGAAGGATACTAAACCCCTCTTAGAGTTTTCCATACTAAACCTCTTTAGTATTTCCTCTATGTACTTCTTCTGTGAAAGTCCTAGCATCCTATTGGGTCTATCTCTATAGATCTTGATTCCTAGAATAAAGGATGCTTCTCCTAGGTCTTTCATGGAGAATTCTTTAGATAACTACATTTTAACTATAGCCAACATGGGAATATCATTTCCGATAAGAAGGATGTCATCCACGTACAATACGAGAAAGACAACAGCACTCCCACTGACCTTTTTGAAGACACATGGTTCCTCCTCATTTTTGATGAAACCAAATATTTTGATCACATCATTAAAATGAGTATTCCAGCTCCGAGATGCTTGCTTAAGTTCATATATGGATCTTTGCAGCTTGCATACTTTATGATCATCATCACTAGATGTGAAACCTAAGGGCTGTTCCATATAGATATCTTCCTCAAGATATCCATTTAAGAATGTTGTTTTCACGTCCATTTGTCATATTTCATAATCGAAATAGGCTGCAACAGCAAGCAGTGTGCAGATGGATTTTAGCATAGCTACTGGTGAAAAGGTATCCTGATAGTCAATGCCTTCACGTTGACTATAACCTTTTGACACTAATCTAGCCTTGAATGTCTCCACATTTCCATCTGCACCAATCTTTCTCTTGTAGATTCATTTACATCCAATAGGTACTATACCTTCTGGTGGATCTACCAGGGTCCAGACTTGGTTTGAGTGCATTGAGTCAATTTCTGACCTCATTGCCTCTAACCATTTCTCAGAGTTGATATCTGATATCACCTCGTTATAGGTTTTGGGATCATCACCATGAACCCCATTACCTACGAGGAACATTTTCTCAACATCCTCTAAAATAGTACCTAAGTACCTGATGCATTCTAATTTATAGCTATGGCAAGTGCACCAGTCGATCAAGTAATAAAGTGAATGAGCCTAGAGGATTGAAAAATAAGTACTGAAAAGCTCTTTCCTATGCTTTATTTAGAAGATCGATTTATGAGAATAAGAAATTAAAGAATAAAATAAAAAAATAATTAAAATTTTTTAAGAAAATAGAGAGAGTATAAATTATTAGGGTTTTAAACTCAAGAGCAATGGGTTACTAAGGTAATCAGTTCACCAACTCAGTCAATACAATATTCAGGTTTTTAGATTAATTTTATTTCATGTGATGGTGGAGTCTCCTAATTTATTCACTATCCTTTGGTCCAGGAATAGCAAAACTATCAATATTTATTAATTACCCTTTGGTCCAGGTGTAATTTAAATAAATATTAATGCATTAAGTTTTGTGAAACCCTCTAATTAAAATACGCTGCATCCAAAGCGCACTAAAATTCTCGCATGCATATGAATTCTAATTTGATTCATAATACAAGGTATATAATCAAGAAGCAATAACATAGATGTACTTGGTCCGTAACATCTATGTTCATCAGATCAATTAGAAGATGGCCAGTAATCTAAAAGCATTAAGATCAAATTTATATACTCCTCATGAATAAAATTTAAAAATAATCAACTGAATATTGCATCAAAAGAGTGGCTACACCTTAGCCTTAGTAAAAAAAAATTTAGTTCATGATAACAAATTCAAAAATAGAAAATAAAATAAAAAGCATAGAAAAATTAGACTGTTTGATTGCTGAAATTGATTATCCATTGCTTTTGACGTGGAGAACTTGGTGAAAAAGAAGATGCTCCTTGATCGATGTCTTGATTGTCGAAAGAAATCAAAAACCTTTTTTTTTTCTCTCACAAATCACTCTTCTCTTTCTACCTCTCTTCTCTCTTTTTCTTTTTGTTTTTCTTTATTTCTCTAACTCTCTCCCTTTTTCTCTTTTTCTCTGACTTACCTTTTCTTTCTATGGCAACAGCAGGTTTTTATAGGCTAAAAAAATTAATTCTTCCCCAAATTCCTTTAGAAATTAGGTTTAAGACTCCCAAAATAACTCAAACAAGAATCTAGATAATTCTGATCATTAGATGGTGATCAAACGGTCCAAAAATCACTTAAAAACCTCTTAAAATAACCCAGATCAAGTCGGATTTCATGCCAGCCATTGGATCAACCGTTGGATTGAATCTAGGCCGTCCGATCGCATAGAAAGAGGTCTTCTGATCTTTAGTTTAACATCGAAATGAATCTCAGCCATTGGATCTTGATCGGGAGCTGTGGATGCCGTTCATCAATGCTTTCTTTTCGATCATCCGATCAAGTTTCAATGAAAGGCGCCCGTTGGATCAGACAAAATTTTCAAATTGCCCTCTATAGACCATGCGCGAGCCCGATGTTGCATGGACCACCGCGTTCTTCAGCTAATCAGAGTGTGCTTCTTTATGTGAAATTCCCAAATTACCCTTCAGATGGTCCATCATGCACCGCAAAAAATGCTAACGTCATCCTGACGTCAGCGTTGCATCAGTGGGTCGGTCTGTGGTCGAGCCGAGCGGTCTGCTGAGCCGATTTTCTGAATCGGTTTGAACTGAACCAATTTTTTTTTTTTTTGAAATTCAATTTTGGGCTCGTTTAAAGTCTATTTTGCCTAAAATTTATTTCATCTGAACCAGAAAAATAAGATCTTCACATTGGTGGCCTTCTTTCCTACATAAGATTAATAAAGTATCAATTTCTAAAAAAATAAATTAATTTATTTTATAATTTAATACTTTTATTAGTATATTTTTAAACTTATCACATTGTCCAACTTAGTCATTGCTAGTCCCTTAGCAATGTTTTTTTTAATACATGTTTCAATAAGATTATCCATCACAAAGATAAAATTTAGGATTAAAGATCAAAAAGTTTAGAAAATACTGCTAACTAAGCATTGAGCTTCAGAAGCAAATTTTTCAGTCAATACAATTAAAAACTTTCTTAGAGTACATCAAAGATCTATAGCACTTATGTTCGTGATGACTAACTTTAGCATTTCAGTATTAAATTAAAAGAACAAAGTATTTCTCTTATCACCTATTTTGGTCAATTTTCTATACATTCTCAATTTTATACTCATGAATTAAGGTCGCTTTCACACTGCCTTCCTTTTTCTTTTTTTTTTGTATTGAGCATCCTGGCCTTTCCTTCACCATTTTACGTGAATTTCTACACTTGACCTAGGTGCAGAGATCCAGTTACTAGGCTTTGGGCAATCCACATATACTCTATCTTTTGCACTTTATTTTTAGGCAGGTAGCTCTTTCCTTAAATTCAAGTTTCTTTGATTAGAATGTATATTAATTACTAATTTTTAGTGATAATTGAATCCCCAGTTGGTCTTATAATCAATACCTACTTTGCCTTGTTAGTGTGCATGTGCAATTCAGAAGTGCTAATAGTCTTTTAATGACCTAAGTAGGCTGCTAAAAGTTGACCAAACTAATCTACTTCTTTAACTCATTACATTCATTAGCAAATAATTCTATCTTTTATCACTTATCCAGTCTATCTTGCTCAAGATTTTCTTCTTGACACATGATTTTTTTTTTAACTTATTCTACATTGTCTTAAAGGAGAAAGAAAAATAAAGGGTGCAATAAAGGATAGGAAGGAATACACCTGATTTGGTTCAGTCTGGTTCTTTGGAGCTTTGAAATTTTGCTTGAGCTCTCATTGATTTTTCTGCAAAATTGAAAATACACATCAGAGCAGTAAAAGAGCAACAATAAATTACTAAAAAATAAAAGAAAAAAAAATGATCAAAACTAAAAAGAAAAGAAACAACCTATCTAGTAGTTCTGATTTATAGTCTTCAGCTTGACTTTCTTTGAATTCTAAAGTGGATCTTGTAATTGAAATGCTTCCTTCTCCTTTTCAAAACTTTCATTAATGTAATTTTTCAGCCTGTGACCATTTACCTTGAAGGTACCTTTTGATTCATCAAAGATCTCTACTGCTCCATATGGAAATACCTTAGTAATTGTATAGGGACCTGTCCATCTTGATTTTAGCTTTCCTGGAAACAAATGTAGCCGTGAACTATACAAAAGAACTTGCTATCCCTCATGGAATTCTCTTTTTACAATATGGTTATCATGCCATTTCTTAGTACGTTCTTTGTAAATCCTGGCATTCTCATAAGCATGGTGGCGAAATTCATCCATCTCATTTATTTGCATTAACCTGTTCTTCTCTGCATCTTGTATATCAAAGTTAAGAATTTTCATGGCCCAATATGCTTTATGTTCTAGCTCAACAGGGAGGTGGCATGCTTTTCCAAAGAGTAGCCTATATGGGGACATACCAATAGGTGTTTTATATGCAGTTCTATATGCCCATAATGCATCATCTAATTTCAATGACCAGTCTTTTCTAGATGCAATTATAGTTTTTTCTAAAATTCTTTTTAATTCCCTATTAGACACCTCTACTTGACCACTGGTTTGTGGATGATATGGGGTAGCTATTTTATGAGTGACACCATATTTGTTTAATAGATTTTCAAATTATTTATTACAAAAGTGTTTACCTCCATCACTAATGATTGCTCTAGGAGTGCCAAAACGAGTAAAAATATGCTTTTTCAAAAATTTGACAACTACCTTTGCATCATTAGTTGGAAAGGGTGCTGCTTCTATCCATTTTGAAACATAATCTACAGCCACAAGTATATATTGATTTGAAAAAGAACTAGGAAAAGGTCCCATAAAATCAATACCCCAAACATCAAAAATTTCACACACAAGAATATTGTTTAAAGGCATTTCATGTCTTCTAGAGAGATTTCCAGTTCTTTGACAGCGGTCACATGAAGAGACATAAGTATGAGCATCTTTAAATAGAGAGGGCCAATAAAAACCTGATTGAAGAACCTTATATGCTGTTCTAGTTGGGCCGAAATGTCCTCCTGCCTCTCGATCATGACAATGATGCAGAATTTTCTCCATTTCTTCCTCTGGAATGCATCTTCTAATGACCTGATCTGAACAACACTTATACAAAAAGGGTTCATCCCAGAAATAATGTTTAACAATAGATAAGAACCTCTTCTTTTGTTGAAAAGAAAGACCAAGTGGAAAAACCTTACCAACCAAGTAGTTAATAATATCAGCATACCATGAAAATGTTCTACCTGATATAGCATAGAGGCGTTCATCTGAAAATTCCTCCTTGATAGGGCAAATATCTAATTCCTTCTCTGTGATGTTTTCTAGTCTGGAAAGGTGGTCAGCAACTGAATTCTCTATGCCCTTCTTGTCCTTGATCTCCAAATCATACTCTTGTAGCAAAAGAATCCATCTGATCAATCTGGGTTTTGCATCTTTCTTGGTAAGGAGATACTTTAGAGCTGCATGGTCGGTGTATATAATAACTTTAGATAAAATAAGATAAGAATGAAATTTGTCTAATGCAAATACTACTGCCAGAAGCTCCTTTTCAGTGGTTGCATATTTTTGTTGAGCTTCAGTCAAAGTGCGGCTAGCATAGTATATTAGTTTGAAAAATCTTATCCTTTCTTTGACCAAGTACTGCTCCTATGGCTGTGTCACTAGCATCACACATCAACTCAAAAGGTAGGGACCAATCTGGTGCTACCATAATAGGTGCCGTGACCAGCTTCTCCTTGAGGGTGTTAAATGCCTGCAAACACTCATCAGAAAAATGAAAAGAGACATCCTTGCATAATAATTTAGATAAAGGTTTAGAAATTAGAGAGAAGTCCTTTATAAATCGACGGTAAAATCCAGCATGCCCCAAAAAGCTCCTAATGGCCTTAACTGAGGTCGGTATGGGTAATTTTTCGATCACCTCAAGCTTAGCTCTATCAACCTCAATACCTTTATATGAAATCTTGTGGCCTAACACTATGCCTTCTTGTACCATCAGATGACACTTTTTTCAATTTAAGACAAGATTAGTATCCTCACATCTTTGTAAAATAAGAGATAAGTTATGCAAGCATTTATCAAATGTGGATCCAAAGATAGAAAAATCATCCATAAATATTTCAAGATAATTTTCAATCATATCATAAAAAATAGCCATCATGCATCGTTGAAAAGTAGCTGGTGCATTACATAAACCAAACGGCATTCTTCTAAAAGCAAATGTACCATAAGGACATGTAAAAGTAGTTTTCTCTTGATCCTCAGGTGCTATGGCAATTTGATTATAACCAGAATATCCATCTAGAAAGCAGTAAAAATCATATCCAGCTAATCTTTCTAACATCTGATCAATGAATGGAAGAGGATAATGATCTTTTCTAGTTGCATCATTTAATTTTCTATAATCCATGCACACTCTCCATCCAGTAACAGTTCTAGTAGGGATTAATTCATTATTATCATTTTGAACTACAGTAATCTCACCTTTCTTAGGAACTACTTGAACAGGGCTCACCCATGAACTATCAAAGATAGGATAAATAATACCTGCATCCAGTAGCTTGATTACCTCCTTTTTGACCACTTCTTGCATCTTGGGGTTGAGTCTTCTTTGGGGTTGGACCGTAGGCTCATAGTTGTCCTCCATGAGAATTTTGTGCATACAAATTGAGGGACTAATTCCTTTGATGTCTGCTATTGTCCATCCAAATGCCTTTTTGTGTTTCTTTAGTACTCTTAATAATTTTTCTTCCATTAAATCTATCAAGGAAGAAGAAATAATAACAGGTAAGTGTGATGAACCTTCCAAGAAAACATATTTTAAATGAGAAGGGAGAGGTTTAAGTTCAAGAGTAGGTGGCTCTTCAATTGATGTCTTTGGAAAAGGAGTGGATGATCTTTCTAATTCTTCAAATCGTGGTCTGTATGTGCATGGAATATATGGTCTGGCCCTTAAGCAATTTTATGCATTCTGTTTGCCTTTCATCTTCAGCTGAACCCTCTTGTGATTGGACAATGCAAGCTTCAATAGGGTCCTCAAACCTATTTTCTAAAAAATACTCATGCACTAAATTGTCAATATCATCTATACGAAAATAAGTTTGATTATCATTGGAATGTTTAATAGCTTTAAAAATATTAAAAGTAACTTGTTCGTCTTGGACTCTAAGAATTAATTTTCCTTGTTATTGAACATCTATTAAAGCTCCTCCAGTAGCTAAAAAGGGTCTCCCTAAAATAAGGGGTACATCATAATCTTCTTTCATATCAAGAACAATAAAATCAACAGGAAAAATAAACTTGTTTACCTTTACCAAGACATCCTCCACTATACCTCTTGGATATTTGATGGATCTATCGGCTAATTGAAGAGTAATAGTGGTAGGCTTTGGTTCTCCTAGACCCAGCTTTCTAAAAATAGAAAAAGGCATGAGATTAATGCTTGCTCCTAAATCACATAAAACTTTATCAAAACTACAATCACCAATAATGCAAGGGGATAGTAAAACTCCCTGGATCTTTTAACTTCTGTGGTAATTTATTTTGAAGTATTGCTGAGCATTCTTCATTCAAATTTATTCTCTCATGCTCCTTCAGCTTTTTCTTATTTGTTAGGATTTCTTTGAGAAACTTGGCATACCTGGGCATTTGAGTAATAGCATCTACAAAAGGAATATTAATATATAAATTCTTTAGAATTTTGAAAAAGTTAGAAAATTTCCTTATCTGGATGCTGTATTTGTCTCTCTGGGAATGGTAGTGGCGGCACGTAGGGCTTCACATTTGGATCAGCAAACCGTATACCTGGAGACCATCCATCTGCTGGTTGTTTTGGTGACTGACGAATTTTAGTTGATGGTTCCTTATTTATAGTTGGCTCTTCAGTCTCTTTCTTCTGATGTGGCTCCTCCAACTTTGTACCACTTCTTAGGGTGATAGCATTGACTTGCTCCCTTGGATTGGTCTCCATGTTGCTGGGCAAGGATCCCTGAGGTCTCTCGGAGATTATTTTAGCCATTTGACCTATTTGCATCTCCAAGTTTCGAATTGCTGCTGTTTGGTCCTGCCTAAGTTTGGCTTCCAAATTTTTTATAGTTGCTTCTTGGTTTTGCATAAATTTGACCATCAGCTCTTCCATGTTGGACTTCTTTTCAGGTACTTGGAATCCTCGGGGGTGGCTGTTGTGCTGCATTTTGATTGCTCCATGAGAAATTTGGGTGCTGCCTCCACCCTTGATTGTATGTGTTGGAGTAGGGATTATTTTGTTGCAGCCTAAAAAAATTACCAATATAATTAGCTGTATCAGTTGTTTTAGCAAAAGGATTATCTATCTGGCAATTGCTCGTATCGTGTCCTCCTCCACACAGGTCACAAGTAATGCTCTGAACATGCATAGCTGTTCCCTTTAAGTTGTTGACTTCGGCTCTAAGGGCTGCAATTTCAGCTAGTAAGGTTGGCACGCAATCTACTCCCTGCACAGCTGCTAGTCTTTTTGGCATCATACGTTCTATCTGCCATTGATAGCTATTTGATGCCATCTCATCGATCAGATCGAAAGCTTCTTCCTCCATTTTTCGATTAATGGTTTCTCCTGCTGCTGCATCAATCATAGAACGATTAGTAGGAGATAAACCATTATAGAAAGTTTGTACCTAAAGCCATACGAGTAGTTGATGATGTGGACATCTCCTCAGCAATTTCTTGAAACATTCTCAAGCCTCATATAGTGTCTCCATGTCCATCTGCATAAAGAAAGTAATATCATTGCGCATCTTGGCAATCTTGAAAGGTGGAAAGTACTTGGCTAAGAATTTTTAGGCTAGGACATCCCAAGTTGTGATAGAACCTGCAGGAAGAGAATGAAGCCAACACTTAGCTTTATCCCATAAAGAAAAAGGAAATAACCTTAATCTAATAGTATCATCCGACACCCCATTAATTTTAAAAGTATCGCAAAGTTTAAGAAAATTAGAAATATGGGCATTCGGATCATCATGCACGTGTCCACTGAATTAAACAGTTGATTGAATCATCTGGATCATCGCCGATTTTATTTCAAAGTTGTTTGCTCACACTAGTGGTCTCCTGATGCTCGAAGCTGCATCGACTATAGATGGTGTGATGTAATCATTTAATGGACGATATACTGGTCGAATAGCTTCATGCTGTCCTTCGATCGTCATATCCAATCCTAGATTGATGTCGTTAGAATCTTCAACTACTATGTTTCTTTCTTGTAGTAGTCTTCTAATGGTCCTTTCAATTTCTGAATCTAAAGGTAGTAAGTTACTATGTCCAGTATGTGTCATGCATTGAATAATTTTTTTTTTTTAAATAATAAAAATTAAAAATAAATTTCTAAAGTAAAGCTAGAATCAAAATTTCAATATTGTTTTAGACACAATCCTCGACAACGGTGCCAAAAACTTGATGCATGCTAATTTATAACTATGGCAAGTGCACCAGTCGATCAAGTAATAAAGTGAATGAGTAGAGTATCGTCCCTAGAGGATTGAAAAATAAGTACTGAAAAGCTCTTACCTATGCTTTATTTAGAAGATCGATTTATGAGAATAAGAAATTAAAGAATAAAATAAAAAAAATAATTAAAAATTTTTAAGAAAATAGAGAGAGTGTAAATTATTAAGGTTTTAAACTCAAGAGCAATGGATTACTAAGACAATCGATTCACCAACTCAGTCAATACAATATTCAGGTTTTTAGATTAATTTTATTTCATGTGACGGTGGAGTCTCCTAATTTATTCACTACCCTTTGGTCCAAGCATAGCAAAACTATCAATATTTATTAATTACCATTTGATCCAGGTGTAATTTAAATAAATATTAATGCATTAAGTTTTGTGAAATCCTCTAATTAAAATACGCTGCGTCCAAAGCGCACTAAAATTCCCGCATGCATATGAATTCTAATTTGATTCATAATACAAGATATATAATCAAGAAGCAATAACATAGATGTACTTGATCCATAACATCTATGTTCATCAGATCAATTAGAAGATGGTCAGTAATCTAAAAGCATTAAAATCAGATTTATATACTCTTTATGAATAAAATTTAAAAATAATCATACTGAATATTGCATCAAAAGAGTGGCTACACCTTAGCCTTAGTAAAAAAAAATTTAGTTCATGATAACAAATTCAAAAACAATGAATAAAATAAAAAGTATAGAGAAATTAGACTATTTGATTGCTAAAATTGATTATCCGTTGCTCTTGGCGTGGAGAACTTGGTGAAGAAGAAGATGCTCCTTGATCGATGTCTTGATTATCGAAAGAAATCAAAAATCTTCTTTTTTTTTCTCTCATAAATTACTCTTCTCTTTCTACCTCTCTCCTCTCTTTTTCTTTTTTGTTTTTCTTTATTTCTCTAACTCTCTCCCTTTTTCTCTTTTTCTCTTTTTCTCTAACTTTCCTTTTCTTTCTGTGGCAACAGTAGGTTTTTATAGGCTAAAAAAATTGATTCTTCCCTAAATTCCTTTAGAAATTAGGTTTAAGACTCCCAAAATAACTAAAACAAAAATCTGAATAATTTTGATCATTGGATGTTGATCAAATGGTCCAAAAATCACTTAAAAACCCCTTAAAATAATCTAGATCAAGTCGGATTTCATGCCAGCCGTTGGATCAATCGTTGGATTGAATCTAAGCCGTCCGATCACGTAGAAAGAGGTCTTCTGATCTTTAGTTTAACATCGGGATGAATCTCAGCCGTTGAATCTCAACCAGGAGATATGGATGCCGTTCATCAGTGCTTTTTTTTCGGCCATCCGATCAAGTTTCAGTGAAAGGCGCCCATTGGATCAGACAAAATTCTCAAATTGCCCTCTGTAGACCATATATGAGCCCGGTGTTGCGTGGACTGCCACATTCTTCAACCAATCAGAGCACGCTTCTTCATGTGAAATTCCTAAATTACCCTCCAGATGGTCCATCGTGCGCCGTAAAAAATGCTGACGTCATCCTGACATCAGCATTGCATCGGCGGGTTGGTCTGCGGTCGAGCCGGGCGATCTGCTGAGCCAATTTTCTGAACCGGTTTGAACCGAACCAATTTTTTTTTTTGAAATTCAATTTTGGACTCGTTTGAAGTCCGTTTTGCCTGAAATTTATTTCATTTGAATCAGAAAAAAAAGATCTTCACATTGGTGGCCTTCTTTCCTACAAAAAATTAATAAAAGTACCAATTTTTAAAAAAATAGATTAATTTATTTTATAATTTAATACTTTTATTAGTATATTTTTACCACTTATCAGTACCTCTTAGGGGGATGGAAAACCCTTTCTGATCTACGAGGTGAAGGAGGTAGTGTATGAATTGGCTTAATCTAATTTGGTTCCATTTGGTCCTTAGCTTGTTGCTCTTGTGAGACTTTCTCATCGAGCTTGATCTGCTTTCCAATGCTGCTATCTTGAATAAACTACTTTTCAAGAAAGATGGCATGTCGACTCACAATCACATTGTGATCTTCTGGATTGTAGAAATAATATTCTAATGACTCTTTAGGATATCCTATGAATCGAGCTCTGAAGGACCTAAAGTCTAACTTATCTGCTTGTTATTTTTTGATATGAGTCGGACAACCCCAAATTCTGAGATGACTCAGACTTGATTTCTTACCATACCATATCTCATACGGTGTGGTAGGAATGATTTTAGAAGGAATCCTATTCAGTAAGTATATTGCAGTTAACAAACAGTATCTTCAAAAAAAATCAGGAAGGTCTGTGAAGCTCATCATGGATCGAACCATATCTAATAGGATTCGATTCCTCCATTCTAAAACCCCATTGAGTTGAGGTGTTCCTGATGGAGTCCATTGAGAGACTATGCCATTTTCCTTAAGATAGTCCAGGAATTTCGAACTAAGGTATTCACCTCCTCGATCTGATCGAAGAACCTTAATGGGTTTTTCAGTTTGCTTTTCTACTTCATGTCTGAATTCTTTGAACTTTTCAAAAGCTTCAGACTTGTGTCTCATAAGATACACATACCCATACCTAGATGAATCATCGGTAAAGGTTATGAAGTAGACAAAGTTGCCTCTAGTCGGCACATCAAATGGGCCGCACACATCTGTATGTACTAGGGCAAGAAGATCCATGGCCCTTTCTCCATGTCCTACAAAAGGGAGTTTAGTCATTTTGCCATGAAGACAGGATTCACAGATTGGATATGACTCAGAAGTCAATGGACTCAATAGCTCGATTTTCTCTAATTTGTTAACCCTATCTTCTGCTATATGACCTAATCTTAGGTGCCATAGATACCTATCATTTGGACTTTCCCTAGGACGTTTTGATTTTATGTCATTCACATTTTGCTCAAAATTAAAAATAGATACATCAACATGTAACTGATAAAGACCATTAATAAGGAAACCACTTGCAATTTTATTTTTTTCATAAAGAATGTTACAATGGTCCTTAAGAAAACTAATTACATAGCCTTCTAATGCTAAGGCAAGAAACAAAAATCAAATTCCTACTTGCTGCGGGTACATAATAATAGTCTTTTAATACTAAGTCTAAATCAGATGGTAGTCGAAGAGGATATGTTCCCACGACCACAATAGCAACTTTTGCTCCATTTTCAATGCGTAGGATCATCTCACCATCCCTCAGCCTCCTGCTATCCTTAAGACCCTGCATAGAAGTGCACAAGTGAGCACTAGAATCAGAGTCAAGCACCCAACTAGATGCAGAAGAAACCGTAAGGTTAGACTAAATAACGAGCATACCTCTAGAAGGACCTGCCTCCTTCTTCTTTAGGGTGGCCAGGTATGTAGGGCAGTTTCGCTTCCAGTGGCCATCATTGTTGTAATGAAAATACTTTCTTTTGTCAGCGGCTTTCTTTTTCGACTCTGTCTTTTTCTTTTTTCCTCTTTCCATCTTTCGCTTTTTCACAGACTTCTTCTTCTTTCCAAAAGACTTTCTCTTGGAAGAAGTCCATTTCATAGCAAGCACTAAGCCTTCAGAACCTTTCATGGAAAGCTCAGTGGTAACCAGCATGTTCATAAGTTTGGCCAAGAAATTTTGAAGTTTATGCATATGGTAGTTCATGATGAACTGTCCATACGCATCAGTCAAGGATTGCAGAATAATATCATTCTGCAAATCCAAGTCCAACTTCACACCGAGCTTCTCAAGCTCTTCCATGTCCTTGATCATTCATCAGACAGTGATCTTGGACTGACTGCCCATCACGCATCTTAGCCTTAAAAAGTCATTTTCGTGACTTGATACTTGGCTGCGCGACTCTGTTCACCAAACATCTCCTGTAGGTGAGCCAACATTTGGCGAGCAGTCCCGATATCTTCATGTTGGCGCTGGAAGCTCATCAGACATCGAGCCCAACATGTATATCTGGCCTTATTATCTTCGTCAATCCATTTTTCCAGAGACGCTCTCTGTTCAGTGGATGGACGAGCTGGTAAGGTGGGAGGGTCCTGGATCCAAATACATGGGTTAACTTCTCGGAACCCAAAATAATTTTGTAGTTCCTGAGCCAATCTTTATAATTTGGGTCCGTCAGTCTATGTGTGTCCAGGATACGTGCTAGTGGGTTGGATGCAGACATTTTTCCTGTAGAGAGTCAAAGATTCTAGTTAGATATTGTAATTATGACTTGACCAATTTGTTTAGGGATTTTTATTTTTAAAACAAATTAGCTCCCACTATTTTCTTGGATCCCTACACTCCCTCTGTAGAGATGCGAAAATCTCCATGATTAATGATTTCTAGTGGGTGGTGCGGTCTCACCAACTGACTCATCACCTCACCTAACAGTTATTGGTGATGGGTTAGCCAATGAGTGAACAACTCTTGTTCAATGATTCTCTAATCATGGTGCACCCAAACTTGGTCTCTAATTCATGAATCTCACCGTATCCGAAATATTGATCCACTCCTTAGTTAAGTCAGACCCACCATTTGCATAGACTGGGATTCCTAATTGGGTCTCTCACCGTATCCGAAATATTGAGCCCAACTCATCCTCCAGCCCATAGCATCCAATGCCTAATAGACATGGTTGCATCTTTCCGGTGCAACTGAGCCACTGTAATCCAAGCCGAGAACAATCAACCCTGGGAAGGGCCCGCACATCTACAATGGTGGAAGACCTAGACTTAATCTTTTCTTAGGGAGAATTGATTCAGGTCTCATTAAACTAGACTTGACATAGTCATAACAATTATGACTAACCTAGTGGCATGGGTTAGCTCGGATTATTGACCACCTCAGATCAGAACTGTGTCAACAGATATGGCCAGGTAAGTGAGACCGGTGGAAGGGATATGCCATTAACTCGTACAAGAATGCATTCAGAGTCGAGTAGCTTCCCAATTAAAAATCAGTCGGTCGTATGTGCCAAACTTACCTTAGACACCAAATTATTGAGATCAGAACCAATTGGGTTAGCCTACAATCCAGACTCTAACCTCTGAGCCTAATTAGGTCTTGCTTGATCGATCACTCAAGTGACTCGATCTTGACCCAGACTTAATCCTATTAGGCTGGTCAATTTAAGCATTGTTGATCCCATCTAACCAACTCTTGATTCGGTTTGATCAACCGCTTAGACCTAATTGAGCTACCCAAGCCCGAACCCAGTATTTATGAATATGTCTTAGATCTAAAATTTTCAATTTTAGACCTAATTGATATTTCATAAACTTAATTCTTAATTAAGTAGGGTTCATAAACAAAATATGCACAATAAATCCTAGGGTTTCAGGATCTAGGGTTTTGCAGAAAGTAAGTTTTCAATTTTCTGATTAAGGACGAATGCGCAGCACCCCTACACATCATAAGAACACCCCATCGAATGGGAAGGAGAGGGCCTTTAAAGCCCTTCTTTGTTCTTATGATCGGACGGCCAAGGGGAACGCCTTAATCAAAAATACAACTAATCGATAAAAATAAATTAGATCTATATCATATATCTCATATAAAAAAAAGATCTAATCAAAACATATTTTGCATACATCTCATGTATCAAATCATGCATGTTTTTCAGATCTAAATTATCTCATAATAATCTAAAAAATTAAATTTAAATTGATCTAATCAAATAAAATTCTAATCTAGACCTAATTATGTAGAACTATTCTACAACTAGTCTAAACATGCATCTATCATATCTCATATGAATTTAAAATTAAATTTTTAATTTTATTTTTTATTTTTAGATTTATTATAATATTTATAATATCAAAAAATAAAAAATAAATAGATCTAAAAATTATATTTAATCAAAATAAAAATATGATTATACTAGACTACACATAGAACTAATTCTATTCCTAGTCTAGTTATGTATCTCATACATATTAGATCTTAGATCCAAATTAATTTTAATTTTCTATTTTTCTGATTTTAGATCTAATCACATCTCATGTGATATCTAAAATTACTAATTAATTAAATTAAAATTAGATCTAAATAAATTTAATAAGAACCATGGCTCTGATACCAGTTGAAGGAAAATCCTGATTTTTTCGGTCCAGGTTCGTTCAGATCTGATTGGATCAAGAGATATATTTCAAAAATTTTCTCTTAGATCCTAATCAGATCTGATATTTTTAGATCTGATTTATTAATTTAATTAATTTAAAAAATAAAATAAATTAATTTTGAATTAATTTTACCTTGATTCTGGGTAATCTATTACCCGTTGATGATCCTGCCGAAGCCGGAAGGTTCTGGATCTAGCCATGCAAGCGCCTGGCCTCTACCGATATCCACTCAGATTGGATCTAGAGATCTTCTCTTTCTTTTTCTTTTCTCCAAAAATTAGATCTGGATCTGATCTGGAGGATCTTCAAAACTTCTTTTGAAGATCACCCAGTCGTCCTTCTGCAGCAGTGCAGCCTTCTTCCTTTTTCATCAGCCTTTTCTTGATCTGACTCACACCTAATCTGAAGATCCCAAAACTTTCTTAGGTGTGGAGAGGAGAGAGAGGGCCAGATGGTGGCACAGAGAAGGGAGAGGGACAGCCTTGAGGCATGGGCTAAAAGGAACTCTTCTTTTTTAAAAGTGGGCGTAGCTAGGGTCTATTTATAGACTTTGCTGCGCCATGTACTCCTCTTCACCCCAACCAATCACAACCCTTCATGTGAAATCAGATCTAAATCTGATTGGTGGGATGACATCCCAGATTCAATCAGATGAGAGACCCATAGATTCCATCCTTAAGGTGGCGCCTAAGACTGGTCAAAGTCTATAGGTGAGGGTCACCTAGTTTGAATCCAAGAAGCAACCTGGAGTCCCATCCGTATGGGACTCCAGCATCCCTATCCATGAGTGCACGCCATCCTAAGTATGCACCCCCTTTCTTTTTGCCAGTTTTCAAAAAGGGGACAAGCCCCACCAGCTCTCCAATAGGTGCATGACACATGGGTCAGATGTCCAAGCAGTCAAAGGTCAACGTTTGACCAAGTCAAAGTACAAGAATTAGCAAAGGTGATGAAAAATGGCAGGTGTTGTCTTAAATTTATCTCATAAATTAAGACAACCTTTTCTGACTTGGACAAGCTCCAGTCAGACCAGGTATGAAGGTACTCTGATTGAGCACAAACTCCTTTGGCTCAGTCAGAGACAACTTTTATGATAGAAAAAAAGGAGAACGTTAGGTTCAATCGAGTGCTAGCACGATTTCCTTGAACCTAATTGAATCTCATTCAGATCAATTGAACTGGAGTTAGTTCAATTGATGATCATCCAGATTCAAACCCTTGTTTGTGTGACCCAGTTAGGTTCAGTTCTGTATGGTAATGGGATATGTCATGATCTCTATCATCGACATCATCGAAACTCCTTTCGATGGATCAGAACTCTTCTGATTCAGACAGCTTAGAATGATCGATCATCTAAATCATTCTAATTGCTCCCAAAATCCACCAGTGACACCTAGCAGTATATGGTGGCAACCCATCAGAGCTAAAAATGAACCTCTTGGTGCAGCTACCTTGTGTGATTAAGTTCTTCTATCTTGAGCCCCGATCAGATTAGGGTTAAGGTGAACTCGTCAAACCCTAGTTTCTGTCATATGATTTAATCATTCGATTCAAGTCCGATGTGAAAACCTAAATAGAAACTCTTTTCTATTATTTCACTCTACCATGGCCATGGGCTTCTGGACTTGATTCTCATGATCATCATAGGGCTGCTCCTCATCCACCGAGGTAGATAGATTCCATCTTGATGCAATCCAATTCCTACAATGAACATGCTATAGCCAACATACACCTCAGGGTTCCATATGGCTAGGAGATCGAGTAATGGTGTAGTCAAACTATAACACCCTCAAGGTGAACTACCGATGCACCTCAGGTCAAAGAACCAGACACACCACTGCAGCATCGAGTCAGTCATCGACGAGAAGGTAGACTTCCTTATGACTACTCAAGGTGGTCACGCTCAGTGCCCTCGTTCTCTAATGAGTACCTATACTCTCACTCCGGTGTCTCTACACCATAGACTCAAGACTCATCTACTATAAAAAAGCGATTGTACACTAGCTTTTTGGATCAATCACCATCCTCATGATGATCTTACGATCAGGAGCATTTTATGAGTTAATAATGAAAATTTTTGTCTTAAATTTTAAACTTTTGAAAATAAGAATTATCATTATCATTAACTCAAGGGATGTATCATAGATACTAAATACATATATATAATAGAAAATAATCCATTTTATTATTTATAATCAAAATTATAATTTTACCCTAAGAAGTGTATTACAAGTGTTAGCCAATTCTGGCTTCTAGGGCACACATATCTAATACAGCCGACGTCCATGCCGAAGTTTGGATTCCCTGATGAATGTCAAGTAGAAGCAAAGAAAATCCATCCGAGCTTACATCATCTGGTTTAACGTCGTGGCGTTGGAGGTCCGAGACCTGGACCAGTCCATTGCGATGGCCACGCTTAAGGGCGGCCTTCAGAAGAATGACTTACTATTCTCCCTAGAGAAGAAGTATCCTAGGGACTTCGTCGATCTGCTGGCTCAGGCCGAAGGTTATGCCCGGGCTGAAAAGGCCTTCAGGGCCAAGGATGATGAAAGGAGGTCGAGTGAAGCTCAGTCGCATTCTTGGACTCCCCCTCGGGCCCGGAAGCGTGAAAGCTCCGACCAAGGGGCATGGAGTTCTTTCGCAAAAGATTTTACAGGAGGGCAGAATGAAGTTCGGCGTAAGCGAGGCCGCCAAACTCCCCCTCGAGCTCATCATCAAGGAAGCCCTAACAAAGGTTTCACTAGAGGGCAGAATGAAGTTCGACCGCACTCACGACCTTCCCAGTGCAAGTGAGGCTGAACTCTCCCTCGAGCTCGTCATCAAGGAAGCCCCGACAAAGGTTTAATAGGAGGGTGAAATGAAGTTCGACGTGAGTGAGGCCACCGAACTCCCCCTCGAGCTCATCATCAAGGAAGCTCCAACAAAGGGGCATGAAGTTCTCTCGTAGAAGATTTCATAGGAAGATGGAATAAAGTTTGGCCACGCTCACGACCACCCCAGCACAAGCAAGGCCCAAACTCCTTGAGCTCATCATCAAGGAAGCCCCGAGGAAGCTCTGACACATGAGGAAGTCCTCCCCCCAGAAGCTAGAACCATTATTAAGGAAGGAACGGCAAGGAGATCGGCCACCTCCCGACATCATAGACGCTATCTGCGAGGCTTGGTACTTCGATGGGCTATCATCTCCCAGCGATAAAGCCAAGAGAAGTTTGCTCCAAATTGAGAAGGCCAGCATGAGATAGAGGAAGTCGTCCAGCCCTGGACTTACTGCCCGAGGGAATCCGGAGGAACAATGCCCCCACGACCCTGAAACGGGGATGTGCTGTAAGTAACTTTCCCTCGGTAAAATTTTTTTCTTTCAATAATATTATTTTTGGGTACAAAAACTATGTGATGATAGGGAAGAGGCAGTCAATAGTTGCCGTATTAGGAATAGGAGGAGAACCTCATCCTAACATGAGCAGATCAAAGACCTTTAACCTCGGCCGCAGGAGATAAGATCTTCCCTGAGGTAACCTCGACTGTAGGAGATGAGATCTCCCCCGAGGCAACCTCGGTTGCAGAAGATAAGATCTCCCCTGAGGCAACCTTGGCTGCAGGAGATAAGATCTTTCCTGAGGGTTTGGGCCAACCTCGACTGTAGGAGATAAGATCTCCCTCGAGCGCCCGCAACAACCTCAGCCGCAAGAGAAACGAGCGAAAGTGGCCCGTTAGGAACAGGAGGAGAACCTCGTCCTAACGCGTGCAAAGTCGAAGGCCTCATTCACCTTATATAAGATGGGGGAGAGGCCCTGACAGCGGCCCGTATGTGCCCACACAACCCGTTAGGAATATGAGGAGAACCTCATCATAACGCAAGCAAAGTCGAAGGCCTTATTCACCTTAGACGAGATGGAAGGAGAGGCCCTGATAGCGGCTCTTATGTGCCCCCATAGCTCGTTAGGAATAGGAGGAGAACCTCATCCTAACACGAGCAAAGTCGAAGGCCTTGTTCACCTCAGACGAGAAGGGAGAAGAGGCCCTGACAGCGGCCCTTATGTGCCCCCACAATCCATTAGGAATAGGAGGAGAACCTCATCCTAACATGAGCAAAGTCAAAGGCCTCATTCACTTTAGATGAGATGGGGGAGAGGCCCTGACAGCGGCCCTTATGTGCCTCAGAGTTCGTTAGGAATAGAAGGAGAACCTCGTCCTAATGCAAGCAAAGTCGAAGGCCTCGTTCACCTTAGATGAGATGGGAGAAGAGGCCCTGATAGCGGCTCTTATGTGCCCCCACAGTCCATTAGGAATAGGAGGAGAACCTCATCCTAACATGAGCAAAGTCAAAGACCTCGTTCACCTTAGACGAGATGAGGGTAGAGGTCCTGACAGCAGCCCGTATGTGCCCCCTGAAGGAAAATCCTGATTTTTTTGTCCAGGTTCGTTTAGATCTGATCAGATCAAGAGATATATTTCAATTTTTTTTTTTGATCCATATCAGATCAAGGATGTTTCAGATCTGATTTTTATTATTTTAATAAATAAAATAAATTTAGATAAATTAAATCAAATTTAATTTACCTTGAAGTGGGTAACCCTATTATCCGTTGATGATCCTGTAAGCAGCGGAAGGTTCTGGATCTAGCCACGCAAGTGCCTGGCCTCTATCAGTATCCACTCAAATTGGATCTGGAGATCCTCTTCTTCTCTATAACATCTCCAAAAATCAGATCTGGATCTGATCTGGAGGATCTTTAAAACTCCTTTCGAAGATCAGCAATCGTCCTTTGCAGCAGCGCAGCCTTCTAGCTTTAAATCGTCTTTCTCTCATCTAGATTGCACCAACCAAGAATCCAAATCTCTTTGGACATGGAGAGGAGAGGGAGAAGGTGCTTTGGCGTGGAGGAGGAGAGGAGAAGTAGTCTTGGGGTGTGGCGAATTATGATTTTCAATCTTAATTTGAGTTGGGCGCAGGGTCTTTTTTATAGACTATCTATGATCCAACTCCTCTTCTTCCCAACCAATCACAATCCTTTGTGAAATCAGATCTAAATCTGATTGGTGGGAATAGTGTCCCCTGGATTCTTCCTTAGAGGGCACCTAAGATCAGTCAAAGTTGGTTCTTAGGAGAACTCTAATTGGAATCCAAAAAGGAGATATAGTCCCTATCCAACAGGGACTCCTGGACGCCTCCAACTTGGGCACACGCCAAGGGTGGCGTGCTCCCTCCTCCTTGTCGGGTTCTAGCAGGGGGACAAGCCCCCACCAGCCCTCCAATAGGTGCATGACACATGGACAAAAGTCAAAGTGCCAATGGTCAACCTTTGACCAATCAAAGGTCAACTTTTGACCAAAGTCAAAGGACGAGAAATGGCAGATGACCAAAAATGGCAGATAATGTCTTACAAAATAAAACAACCTTTTTTGACTTGGACAAGCTCTAGTCAGACAAAGTGAAGGCCTTTGATCGAGCACAAACTCCTTTGGCTCAGTCAGGATAACTATTTATGATAGTAAAAGAAGAACGTTAGGTTCAATCAAGTGCTAGCATGATTTCTCTGAACCTAATTAAATCTCATTCAGATCAATTGAACTGGATCAATTCAATTGATGATCATCAGATTCAAACCCTTGTTTGTATGACCCAGTTAGGTTTAGTTCTGTATGGTAATGGGATATGTCATGATCTCTATCATCGACATCATCCAAAACTCCTTTCGATGGATCAGAACTCTTCTGATTCAAACAGCTAGAATGATTGATCATCTAAATCATTCTAATTGCTCCCAAAATCCACCAGTGACACCTAGCAGTATATGGTGGCAACCCATTAGAGCTAAATGCGAACCTCTTGGTGCAGCTACCTGTGTGATTAAGTTCTTCTATCTTGAGCCCCGATCAGATTAGGGTTAAGGTGAACTCGTCAAACCCTAGTCTCTGTCATATGATGTAATCATTCGATTCAAGTCCAATGTGAAAATCTAAATAGAAACTCTTTCTATTATTTCACTCTGCCATGGCCATGGACTTCTGGACTTGATTCTCATGATCATCATAGGGCTGCTCCTCTACCACCGAGGTAGATAGATTCCATCTTGATGCAATCCAGTTCCTACAATGAACATGCTATAGCCAACATACACCTCAGGTTTCGAATGGCTAGGAGATCGAGTAATGGTGTAGTCAAACTATAACACCCTCAAGGTGAACTGCCGATGCACCTCAGGTCAAAGAACCAGACACACTACTGCAGCATCGAGTCAGTCATTGACGAGAAGGTAGACTTCCTAATGACTACTCGAGGTGGTCACGCTCAGTGCCCTCGTTCTCTAACGAGTACCTGTACTCTCGCTCCGGTGTCTCCACACCGTAGACTCAAGACTCATCTACTAAAGAGAAGCGATTGTACACCAACCTTTCGGATCAATCACCATCCTCGTGATGATCCTATGGTCGGGAGCATTTTATGAGTTAATAATGATTATTCATGTCTTAAATTTTCAACTCTTGAAAATATGAATTATCATTACCATTAACTCAAAGGATGTATCACAAAGACACTAAATACACATATGTGATAGAAAATAACCCATTTTATTAATATTAGTCAAAATTATAATTTTGCCCCTAGAAGTGTATTACAAGTGTCAGCCAATTCTGGCTTCTAGGCACATATATCTAATAATCTTTCACTTGTCCTAAAGCCAATTGGCTACAAGTCTAAGTCCCATCTTCTCAAGTGGGTTCGATCTGTCTACTGCCCAACGGCTTTGTAAGCAGATCTGCCCATTATCTGTGAGTCAACTCTTGACCTCGACGTAATCCTTCTCGAGGTAATCCGGATGAGTTGTATCGTCGCTCAATGTGCTTGATTTTTGTGAGACCTCGGCTCCTAGCAAGGCTATGATGCCATTATTGTCGCAGTATAGAGGAATGGCATCTGATGGCATTACTCCAATTTTTACAGCAACTTCTTGACCGAATGCTTCCTTCGAGCTTTGATGCAGCGATATATTCTGCTTCCATGGTGGAATCTACTATCATAGTTGCTTAGAACTCTTCTGCTGACAGCACCACCATTGCACACAAACAGACTCCCAGATGTCAACTTTCGATCATCTATATCGGACATAAAATCTGAGTCTGTGTATCCCTGGACTTGGAGTTCTCCGTTACCAAAGACCAACATCATATCCTTAATTCTTCTTAAGTACTTAAGGATACATTTCACAGAAGTCCAGTGTTCTTCACCTGGATTTGACTGATATCTGCTTGTGACACTCACAGCATGGGCTATATCAGGTCGTGTACATAGCATGGCATACATGAGGCTCCCTATTGCAGAAGCATAAGGGATCTTGCTCATGCATTCTATTTCCTAGTGTGCTGGGCACATCTTCTTGGAAAGATTGATACCATGTCTGAAGGATATTAATCCCTCTTAGAGTTTTCCATACTAAACCTCTTTAGTACTTTCTCTATGTACACTTCTATGAAAGTCCTAGCATCCTATTGGTCTATCCCTATAGACCTTAATCCTAAATAAAGTGCTTCACCTAGGTCCTTCATGGAAAATTCCTTGGACAACCGTAATTTGACTATTGTCATTATGGGAATATCATTCAATAAGGAGGATGTCATCCACGTACAATACTAGGAAGACACAGCGCTCCACCTGACCTTTTTGAAGACACATGGTTCCCTTCATTTTTGATGAAACCAAACATTTTGATCACATCATTGAAATGAGTGTTCCAGCTTCGAGAGCTTGCTTAAGTCCATATATGGACCTTTGTAGCTTGCAAACCTTTGATCAGTATCACTGGATGTGAACCTAGCGGCTGTCCCATAGATTCTTCTCAAATATCATTCAAGAACGTCATTTTCACTCCATTTGCATATTTCATAATCGAAATAGCTGCAATGGCAAGCAATGTGCAGATGGATTTTAGCATAGCCATTGTGAAAAGGTATCTGATAGTTAATGCTTCCGTTGACTATAACCTTTTGCCACTAGTCTAGCCTTGAATGTCTCACATTTCCATCTGCAACCAACTCTAAGATCCATTTACACCCAATAGGTACTATACTTTGATGATCTATCAGGTCCAGACTTGATTCGAGTGCTCGAGTCATATTTTCTGACTGCATTGCTCTAGCCATTTCTCGAAGTCGATAATCTGATATCGTTCGTTGTAGAGTTTTGGGATCATCACCATGAGACCATTACTATGAGGAACATTTTCTCTATTCCTTCTAATAATACATAAGTATCTTTCAGGGGACGAAAAACCTCTTTCGATCTACGAGGTGGAGGAGGTAGTATTCTTATATGTCTCAACCTGATTTTGGTTCCAATTGGTCCTTAGCTGGTTGTACTTATGAGACTTTCTCATCAAGCTTAATCGCTTTTCTAACGTGCTATCTGAATAAACTATTTTTCAAGAAAGATGGTATGTGATCAAATCACATTATGTCTTTTGAGATGTAGAAATAGTATCCGAATGACTCTTTAGGATATCCTATGAATGCCGCTCTAAAAAGACTAATACATTAACATTTGTCCGCAACTGGTCTGTCTTTCATTACATGAGCCGACATATCCCTAAAAATAATGTCTCGCC